>JAANBB010000153.1:0-10615 GCA_014621425.1 Cylindrodendrum hubeiense
AAAATAAAATATAAATATAAATTAAAAATTTATTAATTAATATTTTTTTTAATTATTTAAGATTATTAAATTCTTTTTATTATTATTATTATTAAATATATAAAAAAAGATATTCTTATAATTCCCTAGAAATTCCTAAGATATTATATATATAAAAACCTAAAGAAAATCCAAAGAAAATCCTTTATAAATCCTCAAAAAGACTTAGAAAGCTAAAATAATTTTCCCACAGAAATCCCATAGATTTCCATAAGATTACGTTTCCTAATATCAGGAAATCCCCTAAAAGTTTAGACACTATTAGGCATATATCTCAGAATTTCCGAGGATTTCCGAGGGCTTCCTTATACTATCCCTCATGAAACTCTTCCGGGTAATCAGGGCTCTTTCCGAGGGCCAGATCAGACCGCCACAAGGCTAGAGGACCATATCCTCAAGGAAGATCCTGGGGCCCTCTAGGTATTGGGCATTCCGCAACAACCCTAAAGCTCTGGCCTTTCTTACAAATTAGAGTGGACCCGGTATCTAGGATCTTATATAGTAAATTCGTCTTATAAACTGTACAACTTTATTAATTATATCTCTAAGTATAGCTACTAAGAGACTCCCCGACCAAAGCTAGATTTTGAATAGCCGCCAGCCCGTACTGCGCAACATCATTTGTAGAAATCCAAGATGCTTCGTCTACTGGCATCAACACGCTGCTCCCATTGAGGTAGGTGGTGTTCCAAGCAGCATCTGGAGCAAATCCATCTGTGTCGAAAAACTCTTTCCAAGCTCGCTGCTCAATTGTCGAGTTGCCCAGTTCGTGGGCTACATATGCCGTGAGGCGAGAATGGCCCTGGAACAGGTTTAAGCTACCGAAGCTGGAACCGTACCTGGCAATCTGCTCTTGTTTCGTCGCTCCGAAGTAGTAGCAATAATCGAGCCATGCCTGCTTGAACCCCTTTGGGAGCGTGCTACCATAGTACTCTATCGACTCAGAGACCACTTCCAATAAACCAAACACAGCTGAGAGATGAGAAACAGACACATTGCCGAGATTCTGAGGATCGGCAGGAGGGGGTCCGAGGGTTCCCAACTCAAGATCATACAGGCCGGATCCTGTCACGAAACCGTTTGTGAGATTCGCTATACCCGTGATTGTGTTCGTGAGCTTCGTCTTCGATTCTTCCCAGCGCGATCCTCGTCGCTCCCATTCAATAAGCCACCCGCCCGCAAGAGCTGACCAGTCCGTCCCCAGACCAATTGCAACGGTCGAGTTTGGAGTTGGTGTCCATCCATCTGTGCGAACCTTCCTATTCGGATCCAGAATGCCATAAGTTTGATCAGTATCGAGGAGCTCCTCCAGGAGCTCACCAACTCGCTCGTCGCCACCCGAGAGGTAGTAAAAGTACTTGCGATACTGAGGTTGAGAGATTCGAGCTTGCTTGGCACTGTCGCTCCAATGTTGGACTCCGTGACGCGTGCCGAGTCCCTTCCAATTGCCCAGGTGGTATACGTCGACCTCGCCGGTATGCCGTGTCAACGCCTCAGCAAACCTATAAATATCTTCGCGACCAGTGCGGAGGAAGTAGAGCCAGAAGAAAAGATCAGGGGAAAGTTCAGAGTTATCCCATGCGTAACCTCCAATATCGTAACGCCAAGTGTGTCTATCGGTGTCATAGGTATGCATGAAATCTCCGTAGTCAAGGAACCCATACCACCTGCGCTGCTCAACTTGGTCTTGGTAGAATTTGGCCAAAAAGTCCAGATGGGCTTCCACAGTTTGCGAGGCGTCGCTGCTGGTATCTGGGAGGTCCCAGTATGACCCGAGCGCCTTAGATTCCTTGATGTAACTAGGATTGGCTACCAAAACTGGAGGGCTGTTGACATTGGTA
Source organism: Cylindrodendrum hubeiense (assembly GCA_014621425.1). NCBI lineage: Eukaryota > Fungi > Ascomycota > Sordariomycetes > Hypocreales > Nectriaceae > Cylindrodendrum > Cylindrodendrum hubeiense. Next base: position 1,881 of record JAANBB010000153.1, read on the forward strand.
ACCAGTGTAGATAGGGTATCTCTTGATGGTGTTTGATCAAATGCAATGAGAGAAATCTCACTCGTTCTGGCGATACCGTATGGGGTATTGAAACCGTCCTCCCAATCTTCATACGTGATCTGGAGCGCATCTAGCTGGTCCTCGTAACCGTCCTGGCCGAGGCCGTTGTGAAATGGTCGGAGGTCCAATGGTTGTGCTGATGGACTATACAACCAAAGAGTGATGCTTCCAGTATCGGAGGCTGCGTTGGAAATATCGAAGCCAGTAGGGTAGCGCTTCCAGAAATCCCGAAGTCCTATTGCGAGGCCTCCAGTAGTCGCCCCGCCAAGGTAGGCGAGTCCCTCAGCACGAGTCCCACCAGGTATGTTGATCCAGCTTTGCCCAGCCTTGGTTCTCTTCCTCAGCGTAAATCCGTCTGGGGAGAGCTGGCTGAGAGAGTAGTCGTTCCAACTTGGAATCCAGTGAAGTCTAGAGGAGACTCTGGTATCCCAAGTGCCAGTGTCGGGCGTTTCGGTTCCATCATACTGGGCAGACTTGACCGCTGTTCCAGGATCGCGTCGCAATCCCGTAATGCCTTGCACGGCTTCGTTCAGCAGGCCACCGTCAACTCCTGCTACCCTGACATGGCGATTGTACAACTCCTCACCCTCTAACGGGACATCAAAGCGAATTCCGATGCCCGTGATGAAGTCGGTTGTAGCATTGCCGTCGAAAACAAGGCTGTGGACAATCTTGATGGACTCCGAATTGGAATACAAGTAAAATCGCAGCACAAATTGGAGCCACGGGTCATGAGACGATGAGTCTGTAACTTGATGCTCCCCTCGAACGGTGACCAGCGCGCGAACGGAGGTCTGTTCTCCAATGGAGACGTCGCTGATGCGACTTTCATAGCTGAAGTAATCGATGGTCGAGTTTCCACGAGCCCCTGGAGTATCTTCTACTCCGGACTGGGAATGCAGGACCAACTTTCCGTTTTGGCCGACTGTCTTGCCGCTTTTCGTCTCTATCGTTTTGAGAATAGTATCACCTGTCTTGGGGAATGAGGCGATGAGCTTTCCGGTGTCGACCTTAATCTCATCCGATGACTCAGTGACAATGATCCCGGTAGTTGTGTTGTCTGCTCGAGCTGAAGCAGTGGAGTTGGTTGAGCCGTTTGATGCTGTCGCTTTGACAGTGTATTCTTCGGATATCGAGTCCAATCCTGGGATTGCATGACCAGTCCACTTCACTGAGCCGTCCGACCAGTACCCGGTGGCCCAGGACTGCAGGTCGACGGTCTGACCCGAGGTGCTTGAGATTGAAAATTTGGTACTGTCCAGCCAGTGCTTGCCACGCGGCCATGGGAGTCCGAAAGTAGTACCTGAATGTAGTGTTGGTGCTTTGCCAAGCCAATGGACAGTTGCGGATGATGAGCTAGAATTGCCAGTCGCAGCTGAGACCGGATGGCCAAAGAAGGCCGAGACGGCGAGAAGACACACAGCTAATGGTGACATTTTGTACAGCACCACAATAACTCTAGAAAAAGCGGCCCATGAAGGCTTATATCGATACTGATACTGATTGGAATGGCTACACATTCATGGCTATGCACCGCGCTTTTATAGCAGTGACCGGCGTAACTTGCACAGTCGATGAGAACATTCGCAATTTCGGACCATTTCCCTCGTGCTCTGTAAGAGGTCCTGCCCGGAGATTGCACCAGGAGCATCTGCCCCCAACATGGTGAATTTCGGTCGAAAATGTGACGAGCTGTGTTGGGCGAAGTTGTAAGTTTACTAGCCCTTGCGTTTACCCCGGGGGAAGATTGCAAATGGCCACGGACAATCACCTAACTAATGTTGACGATGATACCATATCCTGACGCGCGCATATTCAATACGGCATGGAGCCAAATAACGCGGGGTGATCAGCAAAATAAAATTACAGGGTAGCGTTCGGCGCTCGATCGACCGACAACAGGGTCAGTCGAAAGCCACACACAGCATAGTACTTTCTGGCTCAAAGGAGACCCATTCCCACTTCGCCTTTGTCTTGGCTATTTTCCTATCGACAGCATGGGGAAGCGGACCAATTACATGTCCGTGTGTGTCAACCCATGCCATTTGACCCTCGCATGCGGATAATCATGAAAAGCACTTGCCACCAATCGGGGTGCACGTTCCTTCTTGTATCTGCCGTTTGAAGAGGGGTATTCGGAGAAGGTTTCTCTCGGGGATTGACTTTGGCCGGAGACCCGGCTTTACGCCGATAGTAACAGACCAGAACGGTACGGGACGAACGATTCTTCATGGATAATGATATTAAGGGGCTCGATCAAGGTATCTTTGTTGCTTACGTGTTATGTCGCAAGAAATTTGCCTTTTTTCTCCGTTTAGAGTGTACCCGATTAAGATAGGGTTCGGACGAATACCCCGAACATTAGCGTGGGGACAATGTACCCACTCTAGATAAAATGTGATGACTTCGGCCGGCTTAGAGAATCTCGTGGGCATCTATCTACTGTATCTGTCCTGGGTGGCGACATGGTGGTATTTCATGTGGCGGATCCAGAGTCAGCAGTAAACAAACTGATTCCTTGGGACCCTTTTTGAGGACGGCGAAAATTGCAACCTCGATGGCTCTAGTGATGGCAAATGGAGGCTGGATAGACAAGCTCGAATTAGAAGTTCTGAGAGGATGCGTAAGTTGTTGGAAAACACACTGGAGAGGCAGCGAAAGCAACGACTATTTTCCAGCCAAGTTCGATTGCAGGTGAATTCCGAAGCCTTCCATCAGCTCGGAAAAAGCTGTTCCATTCCGCCTGCCACTAAGGGTGGTCTGCCAATCGGTTACTCAGGTGGTCATGTAATGCCAACGGAATGATTGGTTGGTAACTGCCGACTTCACCTCATTTATACAGCAGCGGATGTTGTCGAGACCCGGAAGCTCGAAAATATATTCTCCTCATTGAATAAGTTTCTTGATGCTATCTTAAGGGTACTAGTTTGGTTATATTAATCTATATCCTAACAAAGTTCAGTCGCGAAAAGTCTGCAAATATGTCTCGAACAATCTCAGCAACCGAAATTACCCGCCATAACAAAAACGATGATGTCTGGATTGTTGTGAATGGAAATGTCTACGACCTGACAGAATTTGCACCCCACCATCCGGGAGGACCCGAAAGTGAGCTTAAGACTATATCTTCGCACTTAATCGATCGGATTACTAACTGTCAGATAAAGTAATATATAAATTCGCTGGGCGGGACGCCTCTGACGAGTACAACAATGTCCATGCACCTTCTCTGATCCAGAAAAGCCTCAAAAGGGAGCATCTCCTCGGCTCTCTCGATATTTCGAGTGTCCCTTCTCGATGGAAGAAGGCTAAAAATGAACCGAATGTGGACATGCCTGGCCAGAGCATTATAAAGCCACCCTTGAATAATATCATCAACCTGCACGATTTCGAGAGAACCGCCGCCATGACACTGCCCAATAAGGCTTGGGCATATATCAATGGAGCATCAAATGACAACCTTACACGCGATGCAAATTCAGCCTTCTTGAATAGGATATGGCTTCGACCGTTCGTGATGCGCAACGTTGGCACCGTCAATATGAAAACGAAGCTTTTTGGATGTCATCTTGACATGCCCGTCTACATTTCGCCAACAGGGGCAGTAATAACCGCCGGTTCGGAAGGGGAGCTAGCTTTAGCAAAGGGGGCAGCGGAGATGGGCATTATTCAATGCATTGCCACTCCGGCCTCATACCCACATGAAGAGATCCTTGATGCTACACCACAGCATGCCTTATTTCAACTCTACGTAAATAAAGACCGAAGAAAATCCCAGGACCAATTGCGCATCATTACAGATTCAGGAAAGGTCAAAGCTATATTTGTCACAGCAGACTTACCAGTCGTGTCGAAGCGCGAGGATGATGAGCGAGCTAAGGCTGATGATTTAGTCCAGGAAAATGAGATGTCAAAGGACTGGAAAGGTTCCGGACTGGCGCGGCAAACTGGCTCCTTCATCGACCCAACACTAAACTGGGACGATATTTCCTGGGTGCGCGGACTAACTAATTTGCCAATCGTGGTCAAAGGCGTACAACGCTGGGAAGACGCCAAACTTGCGATGCAAAGCGGGTGTCAGGGGATTGTTCTAAGTAATCATGGAGGCCGAGCAGCGGATGGCGTCTCCCCCACTATTGTCCTCCTGCTAGAGCTGCATCGGAACTGCCCTGAGGTATTCCAATTCTTAGACGTCTTGGTTGATGGCGGCTTTCGTAGAGGCTCCGACGTCGTAAAGGCCGTCTGCCTTGGGGCTTCTGCAGTTGGCCTTGGAAGACCATTTCTTTATGCTGTTAATTATGGCAAAGATGGTGTGAGCCATGCGGTTAATAGTGAGACTGCTCCTACTAACGACTAAGAATATGTTCGAATGCTGACTCTGAAATCAGTTCTTCGAGACGAAATTGAAACGGCGATGCGCCTTTGTGGGATGACGGATTTAATGAAAGATGCACATCCGGACTACGTCAATACAGCTGATATAGACCATTATGTTCTCAAAGGCGGACACCCATATGCTCAAAAAGTACTCAAACTCAACCCCAAGCTTTGAAAGCCGATAATAGGAGCACGATCAGCGAAATTACTGTATCCCGACTTAAAATAATCGCATATTTGTTATTATACCGACGTCGGGGTAAATGTCAGAGTAGTGAAATAGACGTGGAGGGTATCCTCAGTATTGATTCAACTAAATTTATCTAACTGCTGATGGTCCCGGTGTAATGTTTTAGGCGGGTTATTCGGGATACTTGGCAGCTACCCTGTCGTACTCCGCCTTTGTCAACGGTGTGACTGATCCATGTTTCAAACCAGTTGGGAAGTTGGATGCATTCGAGGCCACCCAGTTGGGGGATAGAATGCTTGAAGTCTGGTAAGGAACATACTGCGTGTAGTCATCAAGAAGCAAGTGGTAAAGACCGGGCGTCAGGTTGTCAGCGAACGATGCCGGGCCTTCACGTGGAGTCTCATTTCGAACATATCCCGGAATTCGAGTCCAGCTTCCGAACAACCCGCCAGTCGTCCTTTCTTGATACACCTGATTAGTTGTCTCGTTCTTGAGAAACCTGATGAATGCGCCGGGAGTGCCAAGATACTGGAATTCCTGATCAATCAGCGGAGTGGTTGCAAGAGCCACGTAGTCAGAAGGAGTGCTGAAAGTGACGAAGTCTTTGGTTGCCGCGTAGCGGATCCGATCTAGGTTTGCGGTTCCGGTATGGCTTGTGTCTGACGAGCCATACAGACGAGAAGCCCAGAAGACGTAATATTGCTGAGTCGCATCATCCCAGACGGCGGATGGCGCCCAAACCATACCAGCCCTGTCTCCTTCAACACTAGTGACTGAAATCAGTTTCTGAGACCAGCAAAAATTGGCAGGAATTCATACATTCGCAATGAAGCCTCAGACCAATCGACGAGGTTGGACGATTTCCACACAACAATGCCACGACTTCCCTGTCTCGTAGCCCAATCCCATGAGAAACCGGAGGCATTTATATCAAGATCTAGGTAAGACATGCGATATCAGTAAATGTAGAGTTCTTTAGGGTCAAGGACTTACCAGTCGCAATCAAGAAATACTCTGATCGCGCAGAGTTCGTTGTAAGGAAGATATCCCTCACACCCTTAGTCCCAACGGTTGATGCGAGGACTGAGTTACCATCATTCAAGAATCTAAAGCTTGATGCACTATTGCCATTCGAAAGGTGCCACTGTACTTGTGGGTTGGCGTCGCTGAAGGTTGAGATGAGATATCCAGCATAGCTCGTACTTTGACGAGACGTGGGGCTGCTGGCCACCAACGCAGTAGAGAAGGCAGCGATAAGAATTGAGAGCAGTTGCATTTTGAAAGGTTGCTATAACTCTTTGATTGTGGTGTGTAGAGGCCTTGTGCCGCTTGCTTAGCTTCTGTTGAAGTGGGAGACTGGGCCTTAATAAGGATAAGACATTGCCAGGTTAGGATAACCGCTTTGACGAGCTATTTAACTTTGCGCACCATGTCCTAAATTTGAGCTAGCCGCAGCTATTGAACAGGACGTCTTTGGTGCGGCTGCACCCGGATCGCTGGGTGTGGGGATTTCGGGGTAGCACATGGCCGAGTTACGTCGTTAATGTGGAGGATCAGCGGTCTGGGGAGCGCGGTTTGGACATGATTGGCGGGGAAACTACTTGGAGATGGGGAAAAAGCGACAGGGGGAGCAATGTATGTATGAGGTCGATGCCCGGACAAAAGCCAAATTGGGATGTCCCATTACCGGAGCTCGTATGTGATATCGAGTCATCAGTGGAGAAAGTGATAGCATGACCATCCTTGGCTTTCAAAATCGCCCCAACCACGGCAAATATGCACGTCATAAGGCCTTCAGCCACATGGGATATAGCGATCGCTGTTGTGGGATACGTTTCTGTAACAGGCGGCCCAAAGGCTAAATAGCTCAACACCCCGGTCCTGGTGTCTGGGGTGCGACCCGGATTCGCGCGCTTCCCACGACAATGTGAGGGCTAGATCTTTAGGACTCAGCAAAAAGAAAGAAGTAAGAAACCTGCCTAGGAACAGAATGGATCTTCATCGAATGATGTGTGATCTGTGGTGGCTCTATTGACATTGGGGCCCGCGGTTGAGCCGCGTTCTTGGCCAGTGCCACCAAGCGAATTGACGACCCATAGGGTAGTTGCTACTAACAATATATGATACGACATGGTTGATTTCAATGGGATTCTTTAAATAACACATTGGAGAATTGAGACAAGTTTGGCTTTCTTGCTTTCTATTTGCAAAAGTTTGCTCACGTGTATTCTTGCCCCTGCGCTTCGTTTCTATCACCTCCTGCTTTCTCTTGGGCATTATTACGAGGAATAGTAGGGAAACACCCATGAACCTGATGTAACTAGGAATAAATAGCACTGAAAGATGAATTCCCAGAATAATAGGCTGATGTTTGTGGGAAACCTCTTTGCGTTGAGATGTTGACGATGTAGTTTGACGTAATCTAGACCGGAGGGAAGTGCGCACTATCACAGTCTTTAGGATAGCAGATGTGCAATTTAATCAATTGATAGCAATCTTGATTTCTAAACTACAGCATGGCTGTCATTCTTCTACACTGCATATTCCAAAACCTTCTCTCGAAAACTGCCGTCTCACGTCACCGTTCCATCTATTCAGTGACGAATAGACGTGATAATCTTCATGAAGCCAAGGGCATAGCAGAAGTCCAAAAGAGGTGAGTAAGGTAACATTCAGTCCAGGGCAGTGAAGGACATGGGTTGACCCTGCCGTCGCGCCACCACCCTGCATCTTGAGCGAATCCTTGTAGCCAACCCGATGGGTTTATTTAGAGAACCAACTCAAACGCCAACCTTGGTAAGTGTAAGAGTAAGCTATAGTGTGAACGAGCCAACGGTTAATTACTACAAGGGAGCCATTGGACACATGTTCAATCCATGGCATCTTGTCAGGAGCACGTGAGCGTTTGAAGGAAATATTCAACGATCAACGTGACTAAGGGATAAAAAGGTCAACAGAAGAAAGTGAAAATACTAATAATCGCGAGGTATCGATATATGCGTAGTACTGGCCTTAGGCTGCATCGTTGTCGTGATGTGACGGTGATGGATCGAAGCTAGAGACCAGGTCTGTAGCTGAGACCCTACCTAACCTCTACCTAGTAAGCCAAGAGACTGATTTAAATGATTACTATCAATGTTGTCTCTTAATGAGAGCTGGGGTTGCATATATAAATGCATTATGATTCAACTGGGCGACGCAAGTCATCGGGCGTCCCAACGCCGATCCAAAACGACACCCTGTGTCGGGCTTTCGCCTTGCACCAATTATCAGATGGTTCGTTATAAAACAGCACACAGCTGACTTGACTCGTAGGCAGATAGGATTTGGCGCAGTTCGTCAGATTGACCACTGAAGTACCGTGAATCAAGAATCGCTAGCAGGGCTGTCACGTTTCAGTGCAACGACGGACATGGACAAATTGCCTTGTCAGATATGGCTACAACGTCGTGTTTGTGGGGACCGTGTGGAACTCTACCTCGAAACTTGTCTTGTTTATGATATGTTCAGTTGGGGGCGCCCGCCGGGCAATGGGAATTTTACAGCAACCTGGCACTTGGCCTGGCCAAGGCGGATTCTAGGGAGTTCAAGGGAATGATGCACGGGACTTTGAGTTACTGAGCTGATTTAAACCTACTTTCTTATTCCGGGATCAACGAACTGTGTTTTTTATACAGAAGAATACAACAGTCTGTCAAAGTCTGCTAATGACTTGCCATATCTCTGCTGGATTCGTTACTCGATTACATAGACCATCTTCTCGGCACTAATCGGCCGCATATGTTCCCCTTCACCACTCGTTGTCGATCTTGATGTTACCCCGTCCGCCCCCAGCAATGTAAAACCATCAGGCGAAACTCGCTCCAGCCCACCTGGCATGATGCGCAAAGGATTCGGCTCCAGATTCACCTTGCCATCTTCGGCATCGGAGCCCAGGAAAGCAAAGAACTTGGCTGCAAAATCCCTTGCCGCCGGACTAGCGGGTATAGTTTGGCCTGGACAGGTCAGTTAGGGCCACGAGGACAATGAGAACAGGACGTACCGTTGTAACCAATCTCAACANNCANNNNTNCNNNCNNNGCNCANNTNTNNNGGCTTTGTCANCCTC
>JAANBB010000153.1:10620-81071 GCA_014621425.1 Cylindrodendrum hubeiense
AGTANNTGCNCGNATGNNNCCGTCCAACAGGTGACCGGAAAACCGCGAAGCGACCCTGGGGACCAAAAGTGCTGTGAACTTTCTCGACTGTTGCACCCTCCGAGATACAGTCGATGGCGTAGTCCACACCTCTATTAGCAGCTGCCTCCCGCACCTTATCGGGCCAGTTTGGGTCCCGGTAATCGACAAGCGCATCATACAAGTACGGCGCCTTGCGGAGTAAGTCGTGCTTTGAAGCACTCGCCGCCCCGATGAGACGGATCTTGCGGCCTGATGTAAGGGATGAAAGGTGCACGAGTTGAGCAGCATAGAGGCCTAGTGAAGTCGAAGAACCGTAGATGAGGACGTTTATGGGACCCTCCGTGCCCTGACTTTCGATGGGGAGAGCGCCAGAACTTGACACAAAGGGGCTTGGGAGCCCTAGACGTACAAAAACGCCCTGGGCAGCAGTGAGGCCACACATACTGACTGCAGAGGCAGCCTCAAGGGAAAGTCCTTCAGGTACATTCCACACTAGGTCAAATGGCGCGGTGATGTACTCTGCGAACGCACCTGGCCGATCGTTGACAGAGCAGGCTACCGAGACGATAAGGTTAGACATTTATCATTGCTGTTAAACCAATCTAGAAAGAGGAAGAAAGAAAAAAGATCAACGACCAAACTAACCTCCTTGAAGGAATCCTGCGACTCGTGCGCCCAATTTCGTCCTCGGATCGAGTAAACCGGCAAGCTCTGGGCTGGCGCCAGCGACAACGCCCGCGAAGTCGGTGCCAATAACACGGTAATCCTGAGCAGCGATTGGATGGGAGACATATAGCGAATCGACTGGGTTTAGAGCCACAGCGTGAACACGAATTAGAACCTCACCTACGCCCGGGATTGGGCGAGGAAGCTCGCGGACGGTTGCTTCGTGGGTGGACGGGGTGAGAACGAGTGCCTTCATCTTGCCGTCTATTCGGGATGAGCGGGTTATTCAAGACTGCAGTGGGACGATGAACTAGATTCGAATTTCAATGGTTCTTACTCCCGATCGGAGATTAAGGATAAGGCTGTGGAATATAATGGCCGTGGTCGTTTTGGGCCAACTTGAGGCGGGGTAGGGATAGGTGGTTTTCACGGCAATGCGCTTCCGACCAGCCTGCTTATAAAAACGACTTCTTCAAGTATACGTGCTTATGACGCAATAGAGAGTGCGATTATTGGCGATGTACCCCAAATTCATCAACGTCGAAAGTGTAAGATAGTCTGTCTGGGAGAAATAAGATATCGTGTACAAAGCCTCACTGAAGCCCGTGGTCGCCGGATCCAGCTTCTTAGGGATCGGGGGAGATGGCGATTTATGAGAAAGGTACCTATTCACCGTATTAGAGAAAGCAGAACTGTGCGTTGAGACATGATGTCAGCAAGCTTATAAATATGCGAGGTGGAAATATTGAACTCTGGTTTACAAATCAAGCCACAGCTGACAAACTCGAAGAACGAATGCGTGCTAAAGGTATTTGGGAAGCCACCAAGCACCAAATTGGCAGGTGTAAGGAATAAGCAAATATATGGCCATATCTGCTATGATCGTCCCGCTTATCTAGAGTTATGCCATTAAATTATAGTAGCTGGGACTATCCTTTATTATTAGACGGAACAAGGACCTAAGTGCATCTCTCGGTCCTGCCGATTATTTTATCCTCCCCTCTTCCTATCTAGACCCTCGTTGAGATAGGTGCGACGTGAAATATCTGGGTCGCTTTGCGCTTTGTTGTCTGAGCTCGTAGTGCACTAAGCTTCGCCCAAACGGGACGAGATGTTGACCGCAGCGCCAACCAAATTGTCGAGCCAGCTACGCTGTCCTCCGCTGAGACCGGGGAGTTCTACACAGCTGTGTACTTCTTTGCTCTAGTGCGCCCGAGGCATTGCAGTGCAGATTATGTGAGAAAGGGATATGAAGAATAACTATTCAAATATTAACGGCGTTGAATCTCTTGATTATAAATTCAGAAGACCCGGGATTGGCTTGCAAATTGCAATGGACGTGGAGAAGCAAGCGTAGAGTCGAGAAGTCGCTGTGAGATAATGTCGCAGCCAATCATATGAGAAGTCGGCAGCTGTCGAGAACGCCCAGGTCTGTGTTAAAACCAAGAGGCATCCGACGAAAAGGTGGGTTCGGTTTCTTCTTTTTGCCTCCATCCGACAATCTAGTATCCATATATATATCCGCGTCGCCATCATGGCATCTAGAGCCATCACTCCATCCGGCCGTGAGAACACTTTTGTCAAGGCACAACGCAAATTAGTTAGTGCTATGCTATGCACCTCCATCTTGTAGATTGCCCCGTCTCTTTCTGAGCTGACTCATCCCAGCCCGCCCTTCCAGTTCAAGTCTACCTCCTTGCTGAAGACGATCCCTACATCGCATTCCTCGTAACAGGCAAACGACCCAAAGGGCACATCCACTTCTTGAACCAAATAGTTGAAGGCAATCAGGTAGCTTGAGGCTGCCCCTCGCATGAAATAGCGCTAACACACCAGAATGGCAGTCGTTGAGAACCTACAGCAACCTCATCAAGGCTTCGGACTCGGAGATCGGGCCTCCTCTGTCGAAATCACCTCGCAGCCCACATATCGCGGTACCAATAGCTTCACCGTCGACCTGCCCAACTCTCGTCAGCGACAGCAGTATATTTGGAGATGTTCCAGCACCACCCTCCGGCAGACTTCCTCGTATTCATCCCACCGCGCCGGCTTCATCGATTGCTACTCATCTCGCCGATGATAGCTATCACGTCCAAGACTCGACCCCGCTTGCTGCGGTAGCGGGCTCGTGGCCAACCCCGTCGCCCTCTGTACTGACGGGCAAAATAATAAAGGCCGGTGACGAAGATCTTCGTATTTTTTTGTCCATCCGAGAAATATTGTCCGAAAACCCAGAATATGCGGAACACGTCATTCGCGCCGTAAAAGCCCTGCCGGAGGAGAAACTAAATATCTTCATAGGCCGGGAAGGGGATCGAAGACCAGTTTCGGTACCTAGTGACAACGGCACTGGGACTGATGCTTCCTCAGGACAGACGCCTAACTCCAACCGCCTCGGACACAGCTCGAACTCATCGTCTGAGCAGTCTAACAAACGCAAGACCTCACCAGACAGAAATGGCAAAGGGATTGATAAAGAGAGCTCTGGCGGCGGCTCTGGCAGCGGCTCTGGAGGGGGCTCTGGGGATACCAGCAGCCCAGGCCATCGTGATAAGAAACAAAGGAAGCTGGAAAGACGCTATCCGTGCCCGTATGGTCTTGTCTTCGGTAATACTCTTACTAGTCATCCTTCATTCGGATCTTGCCGGCTGCCGGGATCGTCGCGGTCGCGGAGTGACCTCAGGTAAGTAATACCATGAATACCATTGCATCTGCGACGAGCCACTGACCCCGTTTGCCTCAGGAAACACCTCAAGAAACGCCATTCCCCTGAATCCGAGGCATACGACTCGCATTCAACTGCCCAGGCGCTATATTATATGACACAGCAACAGTGGACTGACGTTCAAGGAACATTCGATGCAGCTTGCAGGAAACACTTCGACCAAGAAAGCGATAAATGGTTCCAAAATGAGCTGAAGTGCTGCTTGGCTGTCTGGGATATAATATTTCCCGTATCTCGTTTCCGAAGCTTGACAAGACCCACCTCTCCATGTAAGTCCAGAGTTCAGAAGGTCCGACATTGCTGGGCGCTGTTTTACTAAGTATTGGATCTAGTCTACCCTGATGAAAGGAGACAATCCAGCCTATTAGAGAGGGCACAGGTCCTATTTGAGGCTATCGGGTTCGCGAGAGCCAGTATGGCCGTTCAGAATCAGCTGGTCGCGTCTGTAGAGGACTACGTACCCTCCCCTGACGAGTACAGGACCATTATGGCCGATGCCTTCGCGGTAGTCGCAAAGATGGAACCAGGCATCTCTGAACGGGTCCTGAATACGCCTGTGGGCGACATTCAGAATATTGTCTCAAGAACATTCGGCCCCGCAGGCCGCCAGGTTACTCGATCAGTGACGCCGGATATTGGTGACCCAATTGTCACCAGAGCAGCAGTACCAAAGCCTCATCTCTCCACGGCTCCCCGACCAGATCATGCTCTGGCAAAAGCCACCTCAGCTGCCGTACCAGCACCCGTCATGACACTAACGTTTCCTCTCGTCGATGCTGTCACCGAAGTGTGTTTACGAGTGTCCCGGCCGTCACCTGCCCCTGGTCAACCCACGTCAGAGGTGCAAGTTACCATCCCGCAATCTGCCCTATTTCAATCTTTCAAGCCTTCAGCCATCGCCCCATCAGAGTCCATGCAAAGTTCAATCGGGTCAGTGCAGGCGGAGTCAAAGCCTCATCCAAACCCACGCGCACCACGACCTCCACCGCCAGGTTTGCCTCACAAAGGTGCGGATCCAACATTGCTGCAAGTTCAAGGCGACCTTGCAAATACAATACCTCAATCTTCCACAGATATCGCGGAGCCACCTGTCGATTTGACCTTCATTGACGAAGAATTATTTCTCATGGATGAAGAATTGTTGTATCTTAAAGACGCCACTTGATAAGAAACAACATGTGCATTTGCTACATCGTCACGCAGGGTATGTTAGGTTCTTAGCAAAATGTATGAAGAAATATAGACTGATAAATCTTGAATATTTAGGGAGAAGCCTGAATCAACATGTATGATCATTGTGGATGTAGTTGGAAAAGACTGAGCCGAACGGATTGCGGGGGTCGATAAAAGCAGGCCTCTCAATACCCAATCAATTTGTTCACTGTTGTACAGCCCGCTCGTATTTTAGCTATCGTGAATAGCGGTAATTTGCTTTGAACATGGTATACGATTGCGCCTAGTGCATGAAGCAGAATAACGTGAAAAAGGAAAATATCTATCGTAACATTTTTGTCGTTCAGTTCTACATGGGTATCGTCAGATCGTCTACAGTTTGGCAAACACGCCCTTGCACGCGCCCTTGCCGAGCTGTACCAGGGTGCTCTTGGTCCTCATATAGGCCTGGATTCCCTCGATACCATTCTCAACCCCGACGCCACTCATCTTCCATCCACCCACGGGCATCTCGGCAGGAGACTCACCCCAGGTGTTAATCCAAGTGATACCGGCGTCGAGCTTCTTAATAACCTCTTGGGCCAAACCGACATCGGACGAGACTACGCCAGCGGCCAAGCCCATGGGAGTGTCATTGGCTCGCGCGATGAGCGGTGGTAGCCAATCCTCGGTATCCATACCGGCGGTCTTGTAGGGCAGGATGCACATGACAGGACCAAAGATCTCCTCGCGAGTAATGCGCATCTCGTCAGTGCAGTCAGTGAAGATGACCGGGGGAACCCAGAAACCCTCTGCTGTAGGCAACGTCTTTTGCGCGGCGAGGGAACCATCGTAGAGAACTCTGGCACGGTCGACATCTCGACCATGGCGAATGTACATCTTGACCTTTTCCTGCTGCGGGGCGCTGACCATGGGGCCAAAGTTGGTCTTTTCGTCTCTGGGCAGGCCCATGCGGAGGCCATCGCGGCACCTCTCAATTAGGGCTGCCTCGACCTTGCTCAGAAGCGTATCAGGAACGAAGACGCGGGTTCCATTTGTGCACACCTGGCCGGTGGAGAAGAAGTTGGCAACCATGGCAACATCGGCAGCTTCATCGGCATCGGCATCGGGAAGTATGACGAGAGGACTCTTGCCGCCTAGCTCCATGGTGATGCCCTTCATGCCCTTGGCGGCCTCGCTGGCGACCTTGCTGCCAGTGCTGACCTGGCCAGTGAAGCTGACCTTGGCAATGCCGTCATGAGCGACAAGGGGAGCGCCAACGCTGGGCCCATCGCCGTAAACAACACTGAAGACACCTGGGGGCACACCAGCCTCGATGTAGATTTCGGCGAGTGTGTTTGCGTGGAGAGGTGTCACCTCACTGGGCTTGTAGACCATGCAGTTGCCGGCCGCGAGACACGGGGCCGACTTCCACAGGGCAATCTGGATGGGATAGTTCCAAGCACCAATGCCGGCACAGACACCGAGAGGCTCGTGGCTGGTGAGGACGAAGGCATCGGCGCGGAGGCGGGTGTGGTGGCCAGGGAGGCTGCCGGCAGCGAGGTGGCCATAGTATTCGAGGACATCGGCGCCAGTGACGACGTCGACGGTGGAAGTCTCAGACCAGGCCTTGCCAGTGTCGAGGGTCTCGGTGAGGGCGAGCTGGTCGTTGCGCTCTCGGAGGATGGCGGCGGCGCGCAGCAGGATTTCGGCACGGCGAGGGGCCGGGGTCTGGGACCACTTGGGGAACGCAGCCTGGGCCGCAGCAATTGTGTCGTTGAGCTGAGCAGGAGTGGTGGTGTAGATGGTGGCGAGGGGCTTTGCGGTGCTGGGGTCGACCGAGGTGAAGGTGGACGCAGAGGATGAGGATTCCGGTTGGGGCCGGCCCGAGTGGAAGGTGTGGATTTCGGTTGAGAAGGTCATGATGGATGTATTAGGTGATAATCCGGAGAAGGGAGAGAGGAAGGGGAAGAAGAGGAGCGGAATGGCCTCGAAGAGTGATGAATGATGTTTGGAGAACGAGGCGGGTGCTCGCAGGTGAATGGATGTGAAGAAATGCGACGGCGACGACAACAGCTCGAGGTACGGCCGATGACGATGGCGAGGGGCGCTGCGTATAACACCGCAGACAGGACAGGTACGTACCAGATAGATACGAATTGGGTAATGGGGCGGCAAGCGGCAAGCGAGAACGGGGGCGCCGTTACATAAGGCACGGTTCTGTTAGCAAGCAGAGGCTGGGACGCGATCGGATCGGGGCAGAGATACGGTGAGATGCAATGCGATGCGGATGCCGATGGAGATTCGATGGCGATTCGATGGGTACCTAATATGGGTGGGCAGAGCAAGGACCAGAAAGAGGCCCCCCGTTCCCTCTCTAAGCGCGAATTGAGCAATGAAAACGGACCAAAAAAACAGGGAACGCCCAAATGCCGAATGCTGGCCGAAGCGGGGGGCGGGGGGCTGAGGCAGAGCTGAACAAGGAGAGGACTGTACCAGTACCGGAATGGATAAGAACAGCGAGAAACTCAAACGGCAGACGGATAGACCGCTGGACTGGACCGTTCTGGGTAGGTGGTGGCTGTATGATTGATTGGGCTAATTGATAACCATGGTATCAAGTGCTTGTACGCGGCACTGGACACGAGGCAACGGCCTATCAACCATAATTATTAGGCAGGGTTGTAGGTGGCAGCAGAGCAAGAAGACGAAAAAGGAAAAAGTAAACCAAAGTCTACTTCGTCAAGTATCATCAGGTACCTCCGATACTGTGTGCGGCGGTACTTACCGTACTCCATCTTACCTTGCTTCCCGAACGGTAGGTCAAGATATCTTCACGCAAACGCACAGCACCCGCACGGCGCCCGCCCCAGGACCGGGCCGGTAGTGGGGGTTGGGTTGCAGCCACACTACGTCAGACGGGCAATGTCAGACCACGGCTCTTCGAATCCTCCGACTTCCGACGGCTGGAGACGGGAGGAAACAAGAAATGGGGAAAAAGGAAATAAAGGAAAAAACTCCATTTCAACCGTCAAAACGGAACACACGCACACGAAAACAAAATGTCACCTGGAGACTTCCAGACAGAGGCGAGTTACAGGTCGCCAAGGCAGGCTGACGGCAAGGTGCCAATGATATGCAGAGTACGACTCGTTCCCATCAAATAGGCGCTAGACTGCGGGGTCGTTTAGTGGGCTCTCACGTCATGCTGGGTACTGGCGACCCCATATGCGGATACAGTGCATATTGCAACCCACGCTGCACCATGCCTCGCTGGGGTTGCTAAGTTGCTTGCCGCCGCAGCCAAGGCACGAACAGACACATACGCCCACCGCTGAAACCAACTTGCTTAGAGGGACTAAGCTAGCAATTGGGACAGGACCAACAACAACGCATTGACAACGCTGACCTCTCAATTGAAAAAAACCCAGAGTGGAAACAAGCGGGCTGGGTACAGATATACGAAACACCGGCACAGCACATGGACCCGTATCCCGCGGCAGTAAGGGTCGATGAAGAAAAAATCTACCGAGAGTGTCAGGAAAAATAAAAACCCAACCAACCATCCAACCAACTGACCAACCACACCAATTCTAGCATCAATTGTTTCTTCACCTTACCTAACGTGTACAATACCCGGCAGATGACACATGGCGAGGCACACAACCAAGGTGGTGGAGAAATAACCCTGTGTGTCCCTGCAGGATCAGGAGCAGCGACAGGAGCAGCGACAGCAGCAGCAGCAGGACCCTGCACCGGCCGGTCTTGGGGTCCTGAACATCCACATAGCAAAACCCGCCAATGCCATCCCTCAATTCAGCTCCGGAGGCCGGTCTTCTTTTTTGTTGTTGTTGCTGCTAACCCTTACCCGGCGTGGCACATACGTACTCTGATACAGCAACCGTCCTGTACGGACCCGACGGCGCAGGGGACCCCAACAACGGATAACGGCGGGCGCTCGGCAGGCCTCGAAGCTATCGCTGCCGCCGGTTCACACCGGTGCGCGCACTCGATTCCAATAACACCCACGATGCCGCCACGCCTCGGCGGGGGCGCCCTGCGTCATTGGTCCGGGGCGGCTTGTCAAGGTGAGAGAAATGGCACCTAGGCCAGGAATGGCATGTCACAGCGGGGAACATGGAGGAGGCTCATACTGTTGCCAGAAACGGGTATCTGGGCCTATCTGTAACCCAGCAGTGTCCATGCCGTCTATGCGGATGTATCAGTGCCGAATCCGGCACCCGATGCTCTCCCCGTTCCGGCAGCTCTGCGCGGTCTCATCCACGGTCACCTCCGAGTGTGCCTGATGTATCGCAAAATCCTATCTCGACCTGCGCCTCCCTGCGACATGATGCGCAACGCGAGGCGCGAGAGGAATATTCATTGCGCATCATCCACTAGCTCATGCCTGGCCGACGGTGGTTGGAGGGCGATGGAGGGCGATGGGGGGCCGGGGCACAGGTGCGGATGGGGGGACTGCGCGGCAACAGCGGCCCAAGACGGCGACGGAGAGTCGTGGGACGGCCACGCCCGACCGCCGAGCAACGACGCAGACGGCGCCTACCGTGGGTCCCTGCCGTAGAACCGTACGACGAGAGGACCCCCGTTCGGTAAATGGCTGTCGGTAGGCGTATGTATGCCTGTAATGACGGTGCCGGTGAGGGGCGCGAGTTGGTTGTACGAGCAGGTCGCTCGAGTAATGGTTTCCACCCGTATTGGTTTGAGATGGTGTCGGCTGTGCTCTACTACGTACAGTGCCGCAACGGCTTCAGCCCATCTGTGGTGGACGCCAGCGGAGCTTCCGCAGATAAGCAAGCTGCCCGTTGATGTCCCGACTCCGGGCCGTTTCGGCCTTTCTACCCCCAGATTGGAGAGACGGAGACGGGCGCTTTCACCTGTGGAAACTGCAAACACCAGCACTTATTGCCAGTGCTCGTCGACCGAGACTGAGTGGCTCAGGCGGCTCTTCTCGCAGGTGAATGTCGGTGAGAGACTTTTCCCTTCCGCCCGCCCCGCCTCCGCCACCGTCGCGTCTCCAAACCAGATCCTCCTCCGCCGGGCTGTCTTGGTGTTGCTCCACCCGGCATCATCGCTAGCCTAGCACATCGTTCCCTCGTCGTCAGTTGGCACTACTGCTGTGCGTCCGTCATCCACCTCAGCTACTTTCTGAGACTAGGCACAGTTAGTAGCTGCAAGGTACCTTGTCGTCCTCGTACTGTGTACCGAGCTGCTCGCAACCATCGAGCACTGCTTGATTGCAGGCATCGATCGGTCCGGACACCCCACCTTGCGCAGAGTCGTTTCTTTCAAAACACTTCGTTCAGCCTGGCTTGATTTAGACTCTCTTTTCCTCGTCACTCCTCATCTCCTCAATCCCAAGCCTCATCCCAATCCCAATCACAGGAACACGGCAAGGACTGGTCCTCCCGTGGTGCATTGAGATCATTCTATCCAATACTTAGCTATCACTCCCAATTGCTGTGCTCATCCTCAATCCATCATCATGGCTACCACCCAGACTCTCCCCCCCTCCCCCAGCTCCGCCTACGACTACGTTATTGTCGGAGGTGGTACTGCTGGCTGTGTCTTGGCTTCGCGCCTGGCCACCTACCTCCCCGAGAGCAAGGTCCTACTGATCGAGGCTGGCCCCTCTGACTTCGACCTCAACAACGTCCTTAACCTCCGCGAATGGCTCAGCCTCCTCGGCGGTGATCTCGACTATGACTACGGCACCACCGAGCAGCCCATGGGCAACAGTCACATCCGCCACTCCCGCGCAAAGGTCCTCGGCGGCTGCTCCTCCCACAACACCCTGATCTCCTTCCGTCCCTTCAGACATGATATGGACCGCTGGGTTGCCCAGGGCTGTGCTGGATGGGACTTCGACACCGTCATGCGCCACGTCGACAACCTGCGCAACCAGATCCAGCCTGTTCACGCCCGCCACCGCAACCAGCTCTGCAAGGACTGGGTCAAGTCTTGCTCCACCGCCATGGGCATTCCCGTCATCACCGACTTCAACGCCGAGATTGCTGAGAAGGGCCAATTGACCCAGGGCGCCGGCTTCTTCTCCATCTCCTACAACCCCGACAACGGCCGCCGCAGCAGCGCCTCCGTTGCCTACATCCACCCCATCCTGCGCGGCGAGGAGCGACGACCCAACTTGACCGTCCTGACCGAGGCCCACGTTTCCAAGCTCCTTGTCGAGAACGACGTCGCTTCCGGAATCGTTCTCACCCTCAAATCGGGCGAGAAACACACCATCAACGCTCGCAAGGAGACCATCCTCTGCGCTGGTGCCGTTGATACTCCCCGCCTCCTCCTCCACTCCGGCATTGGTCCTCGCGCGCAGCTCGAGAGTCTCGGCATCCCTGTCGTCAAGGACATCCCCGGTGTGGGCGAGAACCTCCTCGACCACCCCGAGAGCATCATCATGTGGGAGCTGAACAAGCCCGTCCCCGCCAACCAGACCACCATGGACTCGGACGCCGGCATCTTCCTGCGCCGCGAGCCCACCAACGCCGCGGGCAACGATGGCGACGCTGCCGATATCATGATGCACTGCTACCAGATCCCTTTCACTCTCAACACCGAGCGACTTGGATATGATCTGATCCCCGACCGTTACGCTTTCTGCATGACCCCCAACATCCCCCGTCCCCGCTCCCGAGGTCGCATCTACCTGACCTCCGCCGATCCCAGCGTCAAGCCTGCTCTTGACTTCCGATACTTTACCGATCCCGAGGGATACGATGCCGCTACCCTGGTGGCTGGTGTCAAGGCGCCCGTAAGATCGCTCAACAGGAGCCCTTCAAGGGTTGGCTTAAGCGCGAGGTCGCCCCTGGACCCAAGGTGCAGACCGATGAGGAGATTAGCGAGTACGCCCGACGTGTTGCGCACACCGTGTACCACCCTGCCGGCACCACCAAGATGGGTGATCTGGCCAGCGATGAGATGGCTGTGGTGGACCCCAAGCTTAAGGTCCGCGGCATTGGCAAGCTGCGCATCGTTGATGCCGGTATCTTCCCCGAGATGCCCACTGTTAACCCCATGGTGACGGTCCTGGCTGTTGGAGAGCGTGCTGCGGAGCTTATTGCCATGGAAGAGGGATGGAAGCTCGAGAACCGATCCCGCCTGTAAGCGATATGAGAAGATTAGGAGTTCGCCACCTTATCAGGCTGGCTGGAGCACGAGGTGCTGGTTGATGTATCATAGAATATTGCCGCGTCGGTGCTTATAGCCGTATGCGGACCAGCGTATTATGATTGATTGAGAATGCAGATAACGATATGAGTGTCAAGACGTCCGGCTAAACTGTGGGTGCCACTTCGTGAGAACGCAGCATGCGGGTATTTAGGATAAATGCGCCACAAGCCGAAAGGGAAGGCTTTGTCTCGAGCCTCAATTCCCAATTGAGTTGGCCATCCTTGGGTTGCTGCACATGCCTAAGAGTAGATAGGTCAAGTATTGGAAGAACCAGGGTCTCCAGCCATTGACAATGCGGCAAGTTTGGCCGTCGGACCTGTCTCCATCACGGACAACCGCGCGTGTGCTGGGCGGGAGTAACGGGCCGACAACCAGGCACAGACGGGTCTGTGCTCATGAACAAGAGCCCCACCCTGCCGCAATAGTTAGAGAACTAAATGATCAATGGAAGCAAAGTTATCGATCGTAGTTAGACATGGAGATGTGCTTCGGAACAGGGCAGATTGAGATCCGTCCAGGGAATCTGGGTATGCAGGAATCATGGACGATGTTGTGTGAGAAACATGGGATGGCATGCATTCGCGATCCATGCACGCTTCTCGCCACGCACCATGGTGCCCCCTGCTCGATGCGTCGGGAGCCGTTGCCGCCAGCATCGGGAAAGAAGATTAAAGATACACCGAGAGGGTGCTTCGGTGTTAGTGGCAAACGATCCAGCGGAACATGTGTGGATCAGCCGACGATGATGGTCTTGTTTGCTGCTGAATGCTCAGATGCTGGTGGTTAATAAGAAGCCAAGGACATTGGCTCGTTGGCTAGCGACAGGGTGGGCCGTAAAGCCGGGCATCCATCCGCATGGGATGTGGAGGGGAGGCAACGCTTGTGAGGGGCTGCTTGCTTGTGGGGGCTGACCGGGAATTTCGGGGCGGAGCGTATGGGACCGAAGGCGTTTGGTTAACGGATGTCAGGCCCGAAAGCTGCTGCGAGATCCACTTGCTCTGTAGCAGTCTTCCCCCAACACAGCTGACTGACGACTAACGGGGGGCGTCGTGTGCTCGACGTTGACGGCCACGCGTGAGTAAGGGTAAAGGGGGACTGCCTTATAAGCCCGGTCCGTCCAGCCGCCGTCAATCTGGCGGTTCATCCATCCAGCTGGAAAGTCTCGTTTGTCGGGATCGTAGCAGGGACTAAGGCAAGACTGAGACCTGAGCAATATCATTAGCTGCTTTCTCTATCCTCGATCTCGGGACGGTACCGGTGTTTGTGGACGACCTTGACACGCGACACGGATATTTCCTTTTCTTTCCCGCATCGCCACGAAAACAGCATTCCAAGCCTCGATTCCCCTCCTCAGTCGCCGGTGATCTTCTGTTGATCCTTGAATGTTGGGATATTGGGGTGAAGAGCTCATTCATTCACAGCGCAAACAGCGGACGCAACAGACGCAGTAGAGCCATGGCTGCATCTTCGGTTGACCTGCCCCCACAGCCCGACGAGGAAGCCACACCACCTGCCATGCTCGACCGCGCTCGTGGCCTGGCATCCGCCATTGGCGTAGCAGCAGCGGCGGTCGCAGGCCACCATCATGTGTTGGGAGATGTTATGGGACGCGGAGGAGAAGGAGTAGCTGGGCAAATTGCCAGGGATGGAAACCGAGGAGATGATCAAGATGGAGAAGAGACGGAGGAAATGGAGGGCATCATCTCAGAAGCACTAACAGCAGTTCCAACAACGGCAACAACATCAGAATCAGAATCAACTGACGCGGGGTGTGGAAGGGCGCTCCCTCCAAAAGGGATTGGTTTACAGGGCAGGAGTGCTCTTTCCCCCTCCCGCCCAAGCCGTCCGGATAATATCAGCCCCTCGTACCATCACGCACCGTCGCATTCGCCCGCTCCCAAAGTCACGCCCACCACAGCGCCGGCGACAACCATAGCGCACACGCAGGGGGGGAGGATCACCAAAACCCGGCACCGCCCAACCGCGTCAGCTTCAATGACAAACCTGGTGGCAGCTGTCGCAGCAGCAATCGCGACGTCCAAGGCCGCAAAACCTCCGCCAGCAGCAGTGGCGCCGTCATCGTCGGCGGCTTCAACCGTCTTGCTCAAGACCATGACCCCGCGGGCATCAACTCCGCAAGCAACGACGGCGGGGTCGACGCCCGCCGCCGCCGCGACTGCGACCACCGCCGCTGCTGGGCCTTCGTCCTCGTCGGCATCCTCATCGGCATCGTCTCTGAAAAACACCGCTGCAGGCTCCTCAAAGCCCTCCTCCGCACCCTCGAATATGACTGCCGCCGCCACCGCCGCCGCAGTCGACAAGGACTCTCCCGTACTCTCCTTCTGGGGCCCGAGCCCGTTCCCTTGCCCTCACGTTTTGCCCGAATCAAACGAAACCTCATCCGCGGCCACGAGGCCGAGCTTGAGGCGAGTTGGACCCGACTTCTTACCGCCCTCCTTGCCGAGGTTGACCACATCGAAGTTCTTGGCGCTCACCTCATCCCATCTATCGAGTTCGCCGAGATCGAGGACCCGACGCAGTCCACCCGGTTCGGTCGCGATCTCAGGCGCTACGGTGTTGGTGTCATTCGAAAGGTTGTTCCCAAAGCCGATGCCGATGTCGCCTTGCAAGAGACAGTCGAGTACCTCAACAGCAAAAGCCACATCAAGACCCAGCAGCACGATCCTGCCTGTTTCGACTTTTTCTGGACCCCTGCACAGGTCCGCGCCCGCGCCCACCATGGTGTTCTGAGTGCGCAGCGCTTCATGATGAACCTTTGGGAGACTAGCCCCGAGGACCGACTCGTCACCCGGTTGCCCATAACGTATGTGGACCGACTGCGGGTACACGGAGCCGGCCAAAGTCTGCCCCACGACCTCAATGTTCCGCCCCTCGAACCCCCACAATCGGCCGACGACTGGATCAATGCCCTTGAGTCGTCCGCCGGCATCATCGCTCAGGTAGACAATGGCTCTCTCGAGCGCTGGGAACCCGATGGCTACCAGCACGCAGGGACGTACAACCACGTTTTTCACGGCCGCTGGGAAGACCATGACCCGTGGGAATGCGCCAGCCGCGTCTCTGCAACCATGGATCTGTACAATGGCTACGGTGCCTGCACTATCTTTCGAATGTTCCAGGGAGTCCTGGCTCTCTCCACCGTTGAGCCTGGTATGGTCCGATTGCTGCCGTCCCCAAAGCTCGCGACGGCCTATTATCTACTGCGACCATTCTTTAGCACCCGGAAACCACCCCCAGAGTCTCGCAGCGGCCCTGAGTGGGATGCATACCTTGATCCGAGCAACTGGAAGCTTGAAAGGGAACCTGATACAATCATCCATGGAGCCGTGCCCGGTCATGCTCAGAGAATCACGGAGCATTGGCATCCCCACCTCCACTTGAGGGGTAGCATGATCACTCTCCCCACCCTGCAACCTGGCGACTATGTTTTCTGGCATCCAGACCTCCCATATTATCTCTCCAGCAACAATTATGGCCTTAAGACGCCTAGCGGCGACAACGAAAATGTCAGCATGCTGGTGTATGTCCCGGCAGCCCCCTTGACCCAAACGAATGCCCTCTATCTTGCTCGCCAGAGAAAGGCATTCCAGCGGGGTCATCCAGGCCCAGACTTCGACTCTACCGGTCGAGGAACCGTTATGGAAGACGCAGAAACACGCCCTGGTGAGAAGGAAATTGCTGAAATGGGTGGCCCTGCCGCTTTG
Organism: Cylindrodendrum hubeiense; assembly: GCA_014621425.1. NCBI lineage: Eukaryota > Fungi > Ascomycota > Sordariomycetes > Hypocreales > Nectriaceae > Cylindrodendrum > Cylindrodendrum hubeiense. The sequence continues at coordinate 26,116 of JAANBB010000153.1, forward strand.
CAGGCAATGGGCCTAGCCCCGTGGGAAGTCGCTGGGACTCGTGCCGGCACACCACCAAGTGATAGGGTGAAACCCAAGGACGAGGATGTTGAGATGGAGGCTGAAGCTGAGACGAAGAGCTTGATGAGCTCATCGTCGGGCTCTCACGCAGAAGCAGAGGTTGTGCGCTTAGCCAACATTATTCTCTTCCCAGATCGATCCATGCTCGGCTACTCTGTGTGAGTAACATTAAGGCGGGATTGGGCTCATTCGCTGGTCACTGTCAATTAGGACACTTTCGTTGGGTAATTTAAGGGACATGTAGATATACAAGGCTGGGGCAATTCTGCATCGATCTGGCGTTTGAGTGTTTGGGCCTTGGTTGTTTTGGTCTTGTTTGGACCGAACCATTACATTGCATTGAATTGACATTGGTCTTTGACTACATAACACATGAATCCCATTTTCAAAATCCCCAACGCCATGAATTTATACCAGTTGTCTATACGCCAAACTCATTAAGAAAAGATGCGATTTCCAGGACCAATACCGCAGCCTCGTCGCCCGACACTTGCTGACGCGATCCAAAGACACCAATGTCGAGCCCAGAGTCTTGTACGGAGGCCTCAATATCTACTGCCATCTATATCACAATACGATTAGCCTTCCTGCCAGTGAATTGAAGTACCAATAAAAATAACTTACCGAAAACTCGCCCTTGACCACGTTATTCTGAACCTGCTTGTAGGATGTGAGGAGAGCTGGCCCATCGCCAGAATCTCCCGCCCCTCCCTCCAGCATCAGCTTGACCCGCTCTCCACTCGCCTCTGGCGTGTTTGGAAGGCTGAGGAAGTTCACAAATGACGTGACTTTGACACCAGTCCAGCTGCTGATTTCCCAGAGACCGACGTCTGCTCGGCCCTCGGAGGCGATCAAGTGGATATCTCGCTGAATGGCCACAGCCACATCAATGAGCGACCGGTCCTTGGGCGCCTCTACCCTCAGTGGGACCAGATTCAACGTCGGGTAGATCGATGGGAGACCATGCTCTGCGGCTCGGTTTGCGAGGTAGATGCCGAATACAACCGAGGCAGCCTTCTTGTCCTTCCTGGAGAGAACCTTGGCATATGCTGCCAGGAATACAGATTGGATCGAGATTCCAGAATGAGCAGCAATGTTCTTGATGCTGGTCAAGTCAGGAACAGCAGATTTCTCAAGGTATGATACTCGCTCCTTTGCTTCGATCGACGATGTATCGCTTTTGAGCATTGGAGGGGCGCCTTGCAAGTACTCGGTCCAGAACGCTCGTCTTGTCTCGCGGGCATTGTGGGACGCCTGGCCAACCGCGAACTGTCTCCATTGCGATATTCCAAATTCAGCATTCACGGCGGCACCACCTAGCAACTCCGAGAACCGCTGTAATAGCACAGGAAGACTGACTCCGTCATACAGGGCATGGTGAAGTCTCAATCGGAACGTCCATGACTTGTCGTCGTTCTGTGTAACGTGCGCCTTGATCAACGGCTCAAGCAGACCAACTGCTGCAGTACCTTGCGTCGCCAATTCCAATGGCACGCGATGGTCCTTCAGAATTGCCTGCAAGAATGGAAGCTCTCTGGAGCGTGTGGCGATGAAAGACGTTCGCAATAGTGGAGTCTCGGAGACGAGCTTGTCCCACGCCGCCTGGATAGCCTCTAGTTCAATGGGACCCTCGATCAGGCATGGGAATTCAGGATAAAAGACACATCCCTCTGCATTCTCCCATGCGCTCAACATGTATACTTGCATTGGGAGAGCTGGCAGGAGTTCAACCTGATCCTTGGAGACGTCAAACTTTTCCAGAAGTTGATCAATCTCGACATCCTTCGGTGGCTCCCAAGCATTTACACCTGAACTGGCCTTTGCGCTACTTCCCAGAGCAGTGGCTGAAATCTCAGCCATATGGGAAATAGTGGTGGCTTTGATGAGGTCCTGAGGCCTAAGATTGAGCCCTTTCTTCCGCAGAAGCGACGCAACCTTGATTGCGCTAATGGAGTCGAGCCCCAAATTGTAGATATTATCGGACGTCCTGATTGACTCCAACGGAACATCCGAGACCTGGTGGAGTGTTTCTCGAATTTTCGATGAAGTCTCATCCCATTCCTCGCCCTGGCCCGCCTGCTCATCCACGGCCGGGGTACTCTCGGCCGAGCTACCGTCCTTGAGCATGATCGGAGGCATACCACAGATGGACACACCTTGTTCTTCAAATGACAGGATATCTGAGACGTCCGACGTCATCAAGAATTGCATGATCGCGTCGAGATTATTGATCAGCGTTTCAGGGCGTTCTGTCAAGCAATACTCGGGCTGGAAAGCAACTCTCCAGACCAGCGTGTCGGCCACCGCCTCAGCCTCAACACACACGGGGTACTCCGTCGCCGATGACCCGCCAACAGATTTGAACATCGGATTGATTGTTTCATCTCCAGGTGACCTCTGTAAGATGAATAGAGTGTTGAATAATCCCTGTCCATTTATGTTGGCAGCGAGCTGCGCTTTTCGAAGCGGGTAGTTCTGGAATTCTCGAACATCTCCCATGTTCTCCTCCAGGTATCGGAGGAAGACCGATGGAGATCCGTAAAGAACGCAACGCAAAGCGATTGTATTCATGGTGGGAAACGCGAGATTTTGGGCCCCGTCAAAGTCGCGGCCAGATATGACAACTCCGAACGTCACGTCCAGGGTCTGCATCTGCTGGGCCAACAAAATGGCCCAGCAAGCTTGGCACAATGCCTGAAGACTGATTGACTGCTGCTTACAGAAGGATGTGATGTCGGAGAGGTGCAAGCTCGATGGTTGCTCTCTCTTTTCCAGTTCGGTGGTATGTTCGACACCTAGGGACTCCCTCCTAGGAACAAGTGTAGGTACTACTCCCTCCAGGTATTGGCTCCAAAACTCCTTTGCATCCGAGCCCTCAACCGATGTAATATGCGAGAGGAATGAATCGACGGGGGTTCTTGTTGTTTCCTTTCCATCGTAAGCCGCTTGGAGATCTTGGAACAACAGGCTCAGGGACCACCCATCGTAAAGGGCGTGTGCCATTGAGAGAACGACGAATCGCCGAAACCCAAGGGTAGCAAACGTCAATTGGAATAAATGGGTGTGTGCTTTCTCGGCTCTCGCTAGCTTTGTTGCCTTGGCAGTGATGTTGTTTACATCATCGAATTGATCCAAGCGGACATGCTGAATGTCAAGGTTCATCGACTTGGATACGATCTGGCAGTATGACATGCTCAGGTCGTGGCTGTCAACTTCAAAAAAGCTCGTCCTCAAAATAGGCGAACGATTGACGACTTCTTGCCATGCATCTTGGAGCACATTTGTATCCACAGAGTCGGAAATCTCGAGGATATCATGGTTGTAGTATGATTCGAAATCGGACTGAATCATTCCAGCAACCATTGACTCCTGAAGGGGCGTGGGTGGGAGCGCCGCTTCAACCTTTTCCATGTCGACGCCCAGGTTTTCCAGATATTGCCATAGCTTGCGTTGTGTGTTCTGGAGCGAGTCCTTGTCATTGGTAACTTTGGAATCGGCCGAGACCGACTTATTTAGCTCTTCGATGATCTTGGCGATGGACTGATAGCGCATGATTTGCGATGGCGCGATGGCGACTTGTCGTCTCTTGAGTTTGGCTGAAAGCTTGATGACATCTATACTGTCAAGCCCAAGCTCCAGGACCGTCACCGTCTCAGATACATCTTGGGGTGAAACATCGGCAAGCAGAGCGATCTCTTGCTGCACTACGAGGGCTTTCTCTGTCCACTGGAAGTCCTTGACCTGTTCGGCCTTGACAGGTGCATTTACCAGCACATCTTGGATAGCCCCGACTTCTTGTCCAGCTCTGATTGGAACTTCGTTGTCTGGGCTTGCTCCCATGAGAGTGATATTTTCTTCGAGCTGATCAAGCAACTCGTCCAATTTAGCGGGCGTAACAATGTGACCTTGTCCAACGAGAGTAAATCGCAGACTACCGTTTCGTGAATATACAACCTCAAGGGCAAGTGGGTAGTCAGGACTTCCGTGGTTGTCAAGATTCTCCCACGGTAGCGAGCCGCCATCCTGAGGTGTCTCGATCTGGAAGGCAAAGAGATTATCGAATAATGCCTTACCACCGGAACACCACTTTTGGATGCTCTTGAGAGGAACGTGCTGGAAGTCGAGAATCGCTGTGTTGAACTCATGGCATTGGCGGATGAGTGACGACCAAGTCTGCTTTTGGACGCCCTTGGAGTAGAAGGGGATTGTGTTGAAAAGTGGACCAATGGTATGCTCAACGTTTTCCAGCTCGATTGCTCTGCCTGATACGATGACACCGATTGTTGCACTGCTCGTTACGCATTTCTTTAGTGCAGCAGTCCACAATGCCAGCGAGACTGCTTGAAGTGTGACATTCTGCGACGAACGCACCCGCTCGAGATTCTTTGCGGAGATTTCTCGCACAGCTGTGACAGCATCATTCTCTCCCTGCTGTCCAAGTGGTGGCACAGGAGCGAAGGACCAACCACGGAGATGATCCTCCCAGAATCTCTTGCAGTTGTCGTATCTCAGCAATGGACCATGACTGAGCGCCTCCAGGAAAGACGGGCCGGAAGGTGTTTCCCTGCCGTTGTATTTAGCCAACAACCTCTGCATCATTAAATCGAAGCTGTTTCCATCGTAAAGTGCGTGGAAGATGTGGATGACAAGTCTTCTGGACTGTGGAGTTGTCAGATAGATGAGTCGCAGTGGCGTAGCGATGAGCGAGGCATTCTGTTTGACCCAATCCTGCTTCTTTTCTTCCAGATAGCTTCCAATTAGTTCGTGGTTTTCAAGAGTGTGTTCCTCCCAAGGAGGATACATGTTTCTCAAAGCTACCTGAACGAAGCCGTTTGTCGTTGGGACGAAAGCAGTTCTGAGAATCGCTTCTGACTGCACAAGTTCATTCCATGAAGTACGTAGTAACTCCACGGATGTAGTGTCTGCAAGCTCAAGTTCAAAGACATTGAAATAAGCATCCTGCTGATCGCTGGTCATAGTTCGGGAAATGATGCCTTGTTGCAGGGGCGAGCAGGGAGCAATGTACTCAATATCTGCAGCCTTCACGCCAAGTCCCCGGCAGATAACACCCCGGTATCTGTGGCCACATGACTGGATTGATTGCTTTACTTCGCGAATGAACTTGCCCTGCTGGACAGTAGAAGTTTTTGCCAAAGCATTGGCAAGATCACCGACAATCGGATACTTGAGCAGGGCGGCTGGTGAAGCGGCTTTGATGCCTCGAGCCCTCAGGAGAGCAGAGAGTCTCAGTGCAGTGATCGAGTCCACGCCAACATCAAATATGCTAGTTGATGAGGTCAGATCCTCCGGCTTCATGTCGCTGAATTGGGCAAGAATCTCAATCAATTTGCCCATGGTCTCGACAGCAGCAGCAGAAACAGGCGTTATTGAAGCGTGGGATAGCTCCATGAGCAGCTCGGGAGACAGCTCGCCGAATAGTTTCCTAAGTTCCTTGACTTCTGCTTTGTTATTTGAAGAGAGCGGGATGTAAGGGAGTGCGAAGATGTAGGTCGGCACCATGTAGCCTGGAAGCCTTGTGCGGCAAGCCTCCTTAGCCTTCACACCCAACCCTTTGTCGTCTGGAAGGACTTGGAGCTTTCCGGACTTTGCTTTCTGGCCGACGACAAATGAAACAAGGACGTCCTTGCCACTTGTGCCATGTCGAGTCACAATGGTAGCAGTGTCTTGAATCTCGTTAACGCCAGTTCGAATAGCGTGATTGATCTCAGCAATCTCAAGTCGCTGCCCGCGCAGTTTGACCTGGTCATCAGCTCGGCCAAGAAAATCAAAGCAGCCATCATGGAGAACTCGAACGAGATCTCCTGTTCGGTAAATCTTTTCACCAAACTCTTTCAGTGTCGGAAAACGCTCTTCTGTGAGCTCAGGCCGGTTCAAGTAGCCCTTGCCAACCAGCTTACCCGAAACGCAAAGCTCGCCGACTCCGCCACGAATAACCGGAATTTCGGTGCCTTGGCGGAAGATATAGGAACCGACATTGGGGAACTGCTGTCCAATATTGCTTGGACGGCCATTGACCGGGACACGTTGATACATCGTAACACCAATGGTTGCCTCAGTAGGCCCGTAAGCGTTGTAGATGACGGCCTTGGGCCCCCAGACGTCCAGGATTTCCTGCTTCAATTGCTCGCCGCCGGTGATGAAAACACCACGACAGAGACTAGGAACTTCATCAGGGTGAGTGAGACGTGCCAGACTTGGTGTCAAATCAATATGTGTGATGTCCAGCCTGTTGATCGAGGCGGTCAAGTCATCCAAGATGAGGTCCTTGGGGGCGGCAACAACAGCAATGCCAACCGACCAACTCCAATACTGCTCAAGCACAGAAACATCGAAGTGAAGTGCAGCAAACTGCAGCCATCGCGAATCGGCATCCCAGTGTCCTTTGAAAAGCTCTTGAAAGGCCATCATTGCTTCCACGGCATTGTCGTGCGTAATCTCGCATCCTTTTGGAGTGCCTGTTGTGCCTGACGTATATAGACAATAGCAGGTATCCGAGGGAGCAATAGCTGGCGTGTATACAGGTTGGGGAATTTCCAAGGCCTCAAGGGAGGCTGTGTCGATAGTAATGACCTTGCAATCGACTTCAAAGCCCATGGAACCCGGATCCGTAGTTAATAGACACGGGGCTTGGGAATCCTGGAGAATGAACTGTTTTCGTGCCATCGGAGCTGTGGGGTCCAAAGCCACAAAGGAGCAGCCTGCTTTGAGAATGCCAAGGATGGAGAAGTACGCCTCAGGGCACTTGTCGAAGTGAATCGCTACAATGCTGCCGGGAGTAGCCTGATCTCTCAAGATGCTTGCCACTTTATTTCCCAAGCAATTGAACTCCTTGTAGGTCCAGTCTTGTTTAATAGGTGTCTCGCCATCAAATCCTGAGATAAATTCGAGTGCCGTCTTCTCTGGGTTGGAAACTGCTCTTGTTTCAACAAACTGATGAAGAAGCTGGACTGGGGCAGTAAGAGTTGGCGAGACTGCTGGTAGTATCGAGTAGAGATGTGTCGCCTTGTTATAAGTGTCGTCTTCGTGGCCAGTGGGATTGCAAGCGATGTGAGCCAAAGACGAATCGAATTGTTCAACCAAGATCTTCGCTTGTTCTTGGGGAAGAAGGTCGCTATGATAAGTTATGCACAGACGAATTTGATCATTGTCTACTGGTTCAATCTCCAGGGAGACAGGGTACTCGACCATCGCCTCGTCCTCTACAGCCTTCCAGGGGACTGTGGCAGATTCTGCAGTATCCATCTTCTGATAGGCGATGAGAGTGTCGAAAACGGTCCCTGATGGGTGGCCTAGCCATTTTTGAACCTGACCAAGAGGCGAAAACTGATGCTTATGGAGATGTTGGTTGTACTCCATCATGTATTTGACCAGATCCGCATTGGACGCGTTGTTGGATGCAACAATTGGGACCGTATTCAGACAGGGGAAAGGCGCATCCTTCGTCTCGTCTGTTGTTCTTCCAGACAAGACAACCCCGAAAATGACGGAGCTTTCGCCCAAGTACGAGGCCATTACTCTGGTCCAGGCAGCTTGTATGGCAGCTTGTATGGAGATGTTTGAGGCCTGCGTTGCTTGTTGCAGCTTGGAAAATGACAAGGATGATATGATCGCGTCCGATTTGACCTCCCTTTTCTCTATGCGTAGAGGAGTCATCACGGGGAACTTGTTCACGACTGCTTGGCCCGCCTTTGCCGCCCAGAACTCCTTTTCTTGTGTTTTCCCTTCCAGAGACTTGCACAAGATGGTTGACAACGCTGGCTCGATCGCCGAGAAACCACGCGGCTCTTGGCTTTTCAAGAGTCTTGAAAGCTCATCCAACATGAGATGAAGCGACGCGGCATCGTATAGAGCATGGTGAATGATGAGGTTCATCCTGAGCTGGCCGTCCGTCTCAACCAGTACAACCTTCCAGGGCGGGAGACGTAGAGAGTCTTGAATGCTGTGAACCATGTCCTTCTTTTGCTGCAAAAGATCGATGTCATCGCTTTGAGAAGTTTGCAGGATCTCCAATGGGAGTGCTATTGATCCTGAAGTGTATCGAACCATTGCAAACGAGGTGTCGCCATGGTTAACAGGAACAAAGCCGGTCCGAAGCATAGGATGGCTGGCTTGGAGAGCCATCCAAGACCCCTTCAAGTCTTCAACCTTTACGTCCGGATCAACCTGGTAGTGAACTGCATTCATATAGTGGTCTCCATTGGATTGAAGGAATGATGCAATCATGGCAGACTGAACGGGCGTGCAGGGCAGTATTGACTCGACCTTGGCATCGGTTGGCAGCATTGTCGAGACATGTGAAAAGACTTGGTTTGAGAATTGACCAAAATCATAGACACGGTGCGGGTCTGAGCCCTTCCTTGCGGAATTCTGCAACAGCTTAGCTGCTATCTTTGAGGTGGTAGGGCACTCGATCACGTCAGATGCTGAGATACTGAAGCCCTCTTGACGCAAGATTGAGGCGATCTGAACCGCATTGATACTATCCAAGCCAAGCTGGAAAATAGTTGTGCGGCGATGAATCTGGGTCTCGGGCATCCCAGAAAGTTGGGCGAGAACCCGACGGACTTGAGATTCAATCTCACCCCACTGCTCCTCACTCGCTTGGGAGGGAGCAATAGCTTCCGACCTTTCCTGTCGTGGCTTTAACACACTCAGACCGGAACTAATTGCGACTGGCAGACGGTCTCTGTTCAGAAGAGTTGCATGTGGCGAGGTGAGTGTTGCCCTAAGTAAGAGTTTGAAGGCGTCTGCTAGAGCTGCAGCAACGTCTCCCGTCACAATGCCCATATCGCGATGAATGTTGATGACCAAAGAGTTCAAACTCGGGCATGGTACAACCTCGCAGACCAGCGGGATGTCCATCTCTCCAGAGTCTTCTTCAAGGGTCCAAACTCTACTGTCGATGTCCTGCAGTGGTGTCTGGACGAGCAGAAGGGTTTCAAATAGATGTCTACCTGTGCGGTTCACCTTCCGTTGAATGAGACGCAAGGGAGTGAACTGGTATGCCAGGAGTTCGGTGTTCAGTTTCTGTAAGTGCTTCGCCATCTCAATGTTGCTCCAGTTCGGAGAGAAGTCGACTCGGACAGGGATTGTATTGAAGCAAGGCGCGACGAGCCTGTCGAGTCCTTCCATGTTCAGGGTGCGACCGCCAACGACATTTCCAAAGCAAACATCAGGGCGATTTTGTGCCATTGAAAGCACATTTGCCCAACTGGCTTGGCAAACTGACAGCAGTGACGTGCCCAGACTTCGAGTTCGTGTTTGGAGTTCTGTGAGCGACAAGTCTAAAGAAGTCGTATGGGTGCATTGATCTATCCCGCTGGTCATGCTAGCAAAGAGGCTTGACGGTCGGTAGCCATGGAAATGCTCCAGCCAAAATTGTTCAACATCTCCAGGCAGCTCCATGGCTGTTCGCAAAAATTGCATGTATGATGCAGGCGGGGGGAGCTTGGCATGTCTTGCCAGTGCTTCCACTTCCTTTAGGAGTCGTTCCATGGCGACAGCATCGTACAGAGCGTGATGGCAAATGAAAGAAAGGAATACCGATCCCCGATATCGCAAGATGGCAAGAGACACGGGCGGAGTTTGCGAGTCGACTGGGTCCGGAAGAGTTTTGAGATGTTCCTCAACCGCGCCATCAAACGATGGCTCGGTTACCTCCAGGTTCATCCAGGGAATCTCCCATCCCTTAAGAACGACCTGAGCGATTGCCCGTTGGGAATCGTGAGTGGTGATGAAGCAAGTCCGGAGTATATCATGCCGTTCAGCCATGATCTTCCAGAAAGACTTGATGATCTGCGGCCCAATGTGAAGGCGCAGGAGGATCTTGTTATAGTAACTCGATTGACCACGTGAGAGCATCGCTTCTTGCAGCGGCATGCAAGGCAGAACAGCCTCAACAGTCTTGCCCTGTTCAGCAAAGGTATGTGTAACAGTGTCAATAAAAGTAGCAGGGAAGAAGTCCATAGGACTAGCCTCGTTCTGGATCTGGGCTTCTTCGGAGAGGTGGCGGGAGAGTTGCGCAACAGTTGGGTGTTGTAGGATTTCAGAGACAGCAACTCTTCTATTCAACTGAAGTCCAAGCTCGCGGCTCAGATGAATTGCAGATATGGAGTCGACTCCGAGCATGGTGAGCGGAGTCCACCTCCCAACTTCTTGTCTCGATGACTTGGTTGCGCGGGCGATAGTATCAGCCACGACTGATTCCATCGAGGTCCAATCTCCATCGTCGTGGAAGTCTTGCGATGAACCCGACACAGTCTCAAGATATTGTTGTCCGAGGTGCTCAAAACACGCGCGGAGGGCACGTTGGTCAACCTTACCGCTGGGAGAGAGCGGGATAGTCGACACAGGTACCAGGTACGATGGGATCATGTAAGCAGGGAGCCGTGATTGCAAAAGGGCGAAGAGAGAGCGATGGGTCTCAGCATGAACCTCCATCTCGCAGAAATCAGAATGGCCTTTTTCTGATACATAGAACAAGACTAGCTGTTCAGCTGCCGTCTTCTCCAGTCGAGCCAGTAGAGTCACAGCGGAGCTACCCAGCCCGGTAGAGGTAGCAACACTGTTAATCTCACTGGTCTCAATTCGCTGTCCCCTGAGCTTGACCTGGTTATCCATGCGGCCGAGGAACATCATCGATCCGTCAGGGAACATCCGACCCAGATCGCCCGTCCGGTAAAGTCTACCGTACTGGGGGTGCTCAACAAACTTTTCCACTGTCAGTTCCGGCATATTGAGATAGCCCTGAGCTACTTGGGGACCACCAAAGCATAACTCTCCAACCCAACCAAGAGGGGAGATATCCAGGCTGCCTGGGACAAGGATAAAGGCAGAGGTGTTGGGGAGCGCATGTCCCAAATGTTCAACATTGTTGTCAGAAGCCATCTTCTTGACTGTACAGATGTTGGTCAGCTCGGATGGGCCGTAGCCTTGCCATAGCTTATCATGCCATTTCTCTAGGACAGACTTGGTCAACGCTTCGCCGGCAGAGACTAGGAACTCCACGCTAGGGACATTGCGAGGATCAATCAGAGATGCCACAGTAGGCGTCATACTCAGGTGTGTAACGTCCAGCTCGCGAATTGACTTCTCTAGATCCTCAAAAAGAGTGTCGTTTATCCCTGAGCAGAGGCACATCCCAGTGTGCCAAGTGTAGAAAATCTCGAAAACAGAGACATCAAAGACTTGCGAACAAGTTTGCAGGAAGCGGCCCTGGGACTTTGAGCTAGCTGGATATGTCGACTTGAGGATCGAGAGATTGGACATGATACTCTGTTGCTGCACTGCCACGCCCTTGGGGACACCAGTAGTTCCAGAGGTATAAATGACGTAGGCAAGCCGAGAACTATCCGTTGGTGTATCAAGATTGTGTGTGGATTGATTGCTCAAGGGGGCAGAATCGATGTTGATCCAAAAAGTTCTAGGGGCACGGGGGACGGCAGGATTCGATGCATCATCAACCAGGCAGTACTTGGCTCCGGCTTGCTTCAAGATACCCTGGATGCGAACAGCGGGAGTCGAGGGTAAGATTGGAAGATAGGCGCAGCCGGCTTTCAAAATGGCCAGTATGGAGACGTAAAAGCTTGGTGACTTGTCCATGATAATCGCAACCACGTCGCCAATTCTGGTGCCCTTATTTCTTAAATGCCGGCCAAGCTGATTGGCAGAATTGTTCAGCTCTTGGAATGACATTGTGGTGATTTTGCGCCGCCCTGATTGTTGCTGAGCGAAACACAGCGCGCTGAGTGTGGGGTTCTTGGACGCCATGGCTTCAAATTCCTTCGACAAGTCTGAAATTTCTTCGCGAACATCAGGAGCAGTGTTGAATGTTGACAAACGAACATTGATATTGCGCTGGATTGCTTTGAAGTCCTGTGTAGAATTCTCAAGGATGCCAAGACTCATCGACTCAAATTGTTTGACAATGTGCTCAATAAACGTCGGCGAGATGACATCTTGTCGATATGTGACTTGCAGAGTAAACCCGTTTGGCGTTGGTTCTATCTCGAAAAGAATTGGCGTTTCAAGACGGTCAAGATGCCTCGTCTCTTTTACCAGATTGTGGGAGCGTGCTGAGCTATCAAGAGACTCCTGATACGCAAACAGGACGTCGTACAAGCTTTCACCTGGGTGCAAGCCTGCAAGCTTCTTGATTTCCGCGAGAGGAAGCATGCAGTGCTGCATAGCTTTGCGATTACTTGAGTGGATATTGTTTAGAATGTCCAAGTTGGCAGTCACAGTGCTCAAATCCACTCGCAGAGGAAGAGATGCAATGCAAGGTCCGACAATCTTCTCGACGCCTGCAACAGGGATTGTTCTTCCCGATGTCACGGAGCCAATGACAACGTCCTGGACTCCCATGATACCGCTCCATAGAAGAGCTAGTGACGCCTGGAATAGCACTTGAGTGCTACAGCCTATCCTCTGAATCACATCATCCACCTTTTGTTTCGGGATCGCCAACTGTGTTCGGATTGAACTAGTCCCATTTGATTTTCCAATCCGATCATTCAGCTTGGGAAAGGGGACTTTGTTCCAACCGACAAGATGTTCGGTCCAGAATACTCGTGCCGCATCATCAACCGCTTGGTTTTCAGGGATATTGTAAAATGCGACAACATCTCTGAAAGGCGGACGAGGTGCCACCGAGCCGGTAGACAAGAGAGCAGATAGATCCGACAATAGGATATCCATTGACCAGCCATCGTATATTGCGTGATGCAACTGAACAAGAACACGCGGACCCGTAATTGCGGACTCTCTCACGATTTGGATTCGGAGTGGGTTAAGATAGTCACCAGGTTCCGAAATGGCAAATGCCGGTTGAAACTCGTCAACAATGTTGATTTGCCCATCCCGAAGGTCCTTGAAGATGACTGATATGAACCGATTTTGTAATGTTGCGAAGCCAGCGCGTAGAATCTCGTTCCGCTGAGCCAGCTCTGCGAAAGATGTAGAGAGTTGTTGTGCGGTGTATCCTTGTGGAACCTCTAGCTCGATCTCGTTGCAATAAGCTGTGGAATCTTGTGCTGTCTCGGCCAGCATAGCCAGCTGTAGAGGTGTACAGGGTATCACATCTTCGATCAGCCCCTTTATTCCTTCTAAAGCCGGGCTGTGAGCTAGGATACTGCTCAAATCGCTGGATAGGCTGATTTGACTTGGTGCGGGGTTGAGAGATTTTGCAGTTGGCTGCCGTCGAATGGCAAAAACAATATCTGCAACTGACTTCATTGACAGAAGGCTTGTAGAATTCAGATCCAGATCTGATTCTCGAAGAGTCGAAGCCAACTTGATTGCTCTAAGAGAGTCTAGGCCTGCAGATGCGAGGGATGTAGCCCTGCTGACTTTGAAATTGAGGACATCTGACACAACGCCGATGACTTTTGCCTCAAGTTCATCAGTAGGCTCTGAGTCTGGAGAGCTTTCCACCAAGTCTGTCCTGCGTTGTTCATGATCGGCCTTCATTTTCTTTCTGTCAACTTTGCCGCTTGCGAGGCGCGGGAACTCATCCATCAGTACCACTTCACCTGGAACCATGTATTGAGGTAGCCAGTCTTTACACCTTTCTAGGATAGTCTCCTCGGCTACTCCGGCATCGACAGCACAGAATACCACCAGAATGGACTTAACCACTGCAGCTACTGCACTGTGACACCCAGATGTCCTGAGAACAGCTTGTTCTACCTCGCCAAGTTCGAGGCGCTGGCCTCGAAGCTTGACTTGGCCATCTGAAATACGGCCGAGGCACTCTAGGATTCCATCCGAGCGAAGCCGGGCCTTGTCTCCGGTACGGTAGACTCGGCCGTATGGGGTTTGTATGAAAACCGAGCTTGTTTGATCTGGACGATTGATGTATCCAGTGGCAAGTTGGTAACCTCCAACTGCAAGTTCTCCAATCTCGCCTTGTGGAAGGATCTTGAATTGTGGTTCTGAAGCCTCAGGCTCTGCCTCTTCGACAATGAAGCAGGAGACGGTGTCAAGAGGCACGCCGATATTTCCAGTTGATGAATCGGCCGCAAATGCTGTCTGTAGAGTGCTGCATTCCGGTATTAGCGCTTGATTAACTTAAAAAGAGATGTCTCACTTACCAGTGAATAGTAGCCTCGGTTGGGCCATACATTGCCCACAGCATGCTGGGTTTAGTATCATCTCCGCCGAACTCCTCCACCACTGGTGCATTGAGCATTTCACCAATGGTTAATAATACTTTCAGGTTCGGAGCATTCGCTCGTTTCCTCAGTAAACTTCCCGCAACTGTGGGGGTGAGCTCGCAAGCGTCCACTTCCATGGCGCGGAGCACAGCAGGGAGGTCATTCAGCATCTCTGCCCGGCGGATGGTGACTAGAGTGCATCCCCGAAAAAGGGGAAAGAAGATTTCGAAGACTGAAACGTCAAAGGTGGGGGCTGCGAATTGGAGGAAACGGGAAAAGGTGGGAATGTGTCTATCATGGGCAAGGAGAGCCTGGGTTGCCGCATCATGGGAAAGACCAACGCCTTTTGGTGTGCCCGTAGAACCTGACGTGTACATGACATATGCGAGGTCTTCTAGGGTAGGTTTTCGGTGTTCCTGCTGTAGTCCTGGAGTTGGGGTGGACATGCAATCTTCTTCGTCCAGGACTAGGACGGTGGCGCTAACGTCCTGGGGAATTCCAGATAGCAGTTCCCGAGAAACCACCACAACGGATGCATCCACATCTTTGAGGATGAATTTTACTCTCTCGGGGGGCGCGTCAATGTTCAGGGGGCAAAATGCTCCTCCAGCCTTGAGGATGGCCAGGAGAGAGATGTAGAGGAGGGGAGACTGGTGGATGAGGATTGGAACCACAAACTGTCCTTGCACCCTGCCCGCCGCCCTCGATATGCGAGTTGCTAAGGCATCTGCTGCATCGTGAAGTTGGCTGTAGTTGAAAGAAATTCGCTTGTTGTTTCCCAAATAATCCAGCGCTGTCAGTTTGCTGGGAGGACTAACGAGACAGTGTAAGAGATTCGGTCCGGGCAGCCTTGAGGCCTGCTCGTTAAGGATAGAAAGGCCAGTGGGATCCATCTTGGTGCTGCTGATTGGGGGTGCGGAGGCCATGGTGGTGGTGGGCAGCAATGGAGAGGTGATGGCGAGGGCGAGGGTGAGGGCGAGGAGGGCGAGGGCGAGGGCGACAAGCAGCGACGATAGGGCCAACAAACGACAACCACAGTAGTAACAAAGATGATAGGTGTCTGCATGCAGAAAACAAGGTCCTTTTGGGGAATGTTGCAGTCAGTCATGCGCCTCTTTCCGGGGCACAGGGAGTCGGCAACCACGCCATTAGGTTAGATTGGGTGGACCAACATCAGGCTGCTTCTACGTTTCCACCACGCGTGGCCAAGAGACGGGATGGACGGGTGACAAGGCGAGTGGAGGGGACGATAACCGCGAATGAGGATGAAGGTAAAGCGAACAGTCGTAAGCTATAGTTGAATCGGAGCTGTGATGATTCGTCGGGGCGAGGTTAGAGGTTGCACGGCGTGGTTCGCCTCATCGGGGGGCGTGCAGGAGAGGGTTGTCATGGATTTTTATTCCAGCCTGTCAGCGTTGGGGAATTACTCAGCGAAGTTCAGCGACAACGGCGACAGCAAATGAGAACGAATGGCATTGGGCAGTGAGAAGTGGGAAGTGGGCAAGTAAGACATCACCAGCAGGCCGGTGCGTGGGTGGTGTGAGAAGCCGGGTCAAATTGCTTGCTTTGTCGTGTGGGCCGGTGTGCCGTATAGTCGTGGGGAGCGTCACGACGAGGCTGGGATGAGCGTGGGATGGTGGCTTCGGTAGCCTGGCGCAGCGGGTTCTGGGGCTTGGGATGAACCAAAAATGGCGTCACGATTTTTGCCGCCTTGCACTCCCATGGAGCTCGTCGTGCACTAACGCTCCCACTGCTGTACGGGCGGCTGGACTGGGTAAAAGCAGCACCAGGAAGCGTAAGCTTGGAAAGCGGGAGGGCCCATCTCCGGGACCTGTTGGCTCCTATTTGGGCAACCTGCTTGAAGCCGCCTGGCCTAGGATCGACGAACCAACCCCGATCAAGGAAAGCTACCCCTGCCGGTTCTTTCGATGGTTTCAGGGATCCAACAGTTCAATGTCTCAAGCGTTCAGGGTCCCTCCGCCGAGGCCGAGGCGGCCAAGGCGGCTGGGTTGGTGGTGGTGACATGCCCATGTGCGCCAGTGGCACTCCGTTAACCGACCCATCAAACTGGCTTCCTTATCCCTAGCAGCCGTGGGGGAGGGACTGCAAAGGAGACAAGAGACAAGCGAGATCATGGCCAGACACGACACGGCTGGGAATCTCGCCAGTATCGCCCAAATATATCAACCCTGGCCACTGGCATGACCCGGCAGGCGTCCGTCCGGTGCGGGGCGCTCGACCACAAGGTTGTACCGGACCATAGCAGGTAGCTTCATGGCTTGCGTGGGTGCCCGTCTTGGTCCCGCAGGGAGCTCAGGAGCCGGGGGCAGCTTTGCCATCGGGAAATTTCGAGATGCTCGGCTGCGTGAAGCAACAAGGACGAACGGGAGGAGGAGGAGGAGGATGATGGTGCTGATGAAGGAGGGGGTGTGTGCGGGATGACCATAACGACAAGGATACCCTCGAGGGAGTACGATATCAGCCAGCAGCCAAGACAGCAGGAACAGCAGCAGCCGGCTCGGCAAGTCGAGGACAAGGACAAGGACGAGGATGAAGATGAAGATGTATGGCTTGTGTCTAAACTTGTCTCAGTGGGTGTCTACGTACCGTACCTACAGGAATGGATGTTTCGTGGGGGATCGATGCGGGAGAGCATCAAATCAAGGTTCAGCACATGGCATAAACAAGAGTCATGAG
Organism: Cylindrodendrum hubeiense; assembly: GCA_014621425.1. NCBI lineage: Eukaryota > Fungi > Ascomycota > Sordariomycetes > Hypocreales > Nectriaceae > Cylindrodendrum > Cylindrodendrum hubeiense. Next base: position 43,047 of record JAANBB010000153.1, read on the forward strand.
GGGAGGGAGGATGAGTAAGAATGGCGGGAGGATGACGATGAGGAGGAGGTGGCGGCGACGAAAGGTGGTCGGGACGAGCCGTGTGGAAGCCCGAGGGAAGAATGAGCGGAAGAGCGACAAGGTGGATGATGGATGGGACCAAGAGTCATGGAAGGGTCAACGGAAACCGAGGGAGGGGAAGCGACAAGATGGTGTGTGGGCGGCGGCGGGTATTCGGATTGCCGAGAGTGATGCGGCGTTTGCGGTCTTGTTGCGGAATCGTGGTTGTGGAGGAGGTGTTTCGGAGGTGAAGGTGAAGCTGAGGAGTCGCGTCCGCGGGCGGAGAGCACTGACATTGGCATTTGCAATTGCGGGACGGGAATCGGGAGACCGCGCGTGGGATGCTGCGCTGTCATTGGGACCTGGGACCGCACCTTGACTGCACATGAGCCGTGCGCCGCCCGAGATGGGACGATGTGGGTTCCTCTTTTGGATTTAGTGAGAGCCGGGCCTTGGGAAGGGGCAGGACCAGACCATTACCGCGGTGCCAAGGCGGAGGGCAGATGGCGGGCGGCGGAGGGACGGTTTCTGGGCGATGGCGATGGTGGATGGCGGGCATGATGGTGATGATGAAAAGGGGACATGGGTGGTGTGGGCTATGGCCCTATGGACGTGGGAGCGGGCGGCGTGGGCAGCATGAAAAGCGTGGGGTTCCTCCGGGCGGGGGATCCACCGGGGCCGACCTAGCAGACGCTGGGCAGGGTTAGCACCTGGCAGGGTGAGTGAGCAGCGCCTAGCAGCGCCCCAGCGAGCCCGCAGCGGCGCCGTCTCGCCCAGGAGTAACATGTGCCGTAGCAACAGCAGCGAGACCTCCGATGGCTCCCTCCTCAGGCATCGAGGCGTGACCAAACAGCCCGGGCTAAGGCGCCTAGCCCAAGTACCTAGCTTGGGCAGCCCGCTTGTTGCGGCGTCAGAAATGGAAATAGGAAAGGCCAGAGAAGCCCGCCAGGTACCGAGCTGTGCCGGCCTTAAACTTGGCAGCTCGTTCAGCTCCAGCCCGGACGAAGTGTTAGTTTGTTTGTAATTATGTGCGAAGAGCTCGCTTGAGTAAAGTCGAGCCACAGCGGTTGCGCAGCACCCGTTGAAACGAGTTTAGTTCCCAGCAAGCCAGGGGTTCGCGATGACGGTTTGCAGCTCACCTAGCATCATTCGAGGTAAGTCGGCTTTACGGTGAGGTAGCCATCACCAGACCTGGCTAGGTAGGCCCGCGCCGGATGAGAGCGAAGACCCGACACACGCACGCACACCTCCCCCGAGGCAAATCCCTAGGGCGTACGGCAATGCCGATGTGGATCGTCCCGTAACCTTCTGTACGTAAATCGCCCCTCTCGAGAACCGCCATTTCCACTTATGGATTGAGGTGGCTTGGTTCGTCATCGTCGGCGAGGCAGAGACGGAGAGGAACTCGGAGCAAACGCAAGGCAGTGCAGACGCACGGAGAGGGAGACAGGGACAACAAGAGGAGAGAAGACCGAAACTCGGAGGTACGCCTAGGATTTAGGTCCGAAGCACAGAGTCATCAAAGCTAGCAACAAGAGAGACAACAAAAGTGTCCCGGTAGTGAGGGTTGGTGACGATCACTAGTGGAAACAATGCAATGGATAGACGGGTGCTCGTGCAGCCACAGGCTCCCCTTCCCACCTCCACGGTACGTACCACTCAACTTATTAGTGTCGTTCCAGTTCTGTCAGCCAAAACCTAAAAAGAAAACGAGGGAAAACGCCATCCCGACGCACGGGATTGTGGTAACCATTCCATGGGATGCGGCGCCAGGCGCCCAAGCTCGTGCCACGTCTGCATACGAACACGCACGATGTAACGAGTCCTTCCTACATTTACGGTTAAAGGCCTGGACTTTTCTGCAGGCAGTGTTGCAGGTGGATGGGTGAAGTATGGAGGTGGTATTTTGAAGGGAGGTATGGGGAACATGTTTCGTCAAAAATGCCCGGTTTAGTATTTTGTTGAAGTCCATATATCTGCCTGTTGGGATCGACTGGCCAGCAGACCCTCGGAAACTGCGAATGAAGCCAGTCTCCAGTTTAAAAAAGGTACAACCCCCATCCAACAAAAAGGAAAGAGAAAAGGCTCCGACGTGATGGTAAGAGGAAAGGGAAAAATTTTCTTCTTTCTTCGACCCCCCTCCCATTACTAGATCGGTACCTGGGGAGCGAAGAAGCAGAGGCAGGGATACTAAGCGGAGCCTCTGAGCTGGATATTGGATGGACATTGGATGAGCGTCGAAGAGACCCCTGGTGTCTGGGGCGCATCGGTAACCACTCGAGTCCTCCACTAGTCCTCGGCGTGCATGGTCAGGGCAGGGCTTACCGGCACCATAGTGCGTATATAGTAGAAGAGCAGCAAATATCCCGCCTTATACGCACATTAAACCTGGTATTGGCGGCGTGCTAATTAGCTAGATCTTATCAGATCCGGTTTATCAGATCATCAGATAATTCCCTCAATCTCCACACGCGTAAAAAATCACACCCGCCTCCCTCCTTCACTGTCCTTAGCGCGCCTCCCTGCTCGGCCTACCCCTCGAGACCACCCCGGCCCTCGCATGACACTGCGATCAGCTCCGATGGTGTCCACGACGGTCTTTTTGTCTTTTTTTCTTTTTTCTCCTTCAGGGTTCGTGCGACTGCCGTCATCGGCGGCGGAGGCGTACAGAGGTGCGTAACCCAGGGCGTTTGGCTCTCAAGCTGGCCTCCAGCTGGCCAGTCGGTACTCGCACCAGGCCATGGGAGTGGGTACCCAAACCGGGGTCTCAACAAGGGCCGTCCAAACCATTCCCAAGCCATTCCCAAGCCCAACGAGTGTTTTTCCTCGACTCTGTAGTACATAGGCTCTGTAATGTACAATGTCGGAGTGAGCCTACGAGCAACGCATGAGTCCACGCCACGATGCCGGGGCCCGTGGTCAATGTCTTGGCCATGTCCTGGCTTGGATGGGCGGCCCAGGTCCTTGGCGCTGGCGCTGGCGCTGGCGTTGGCGCTGGCGTTCACTGGTACCGCTGAGACTCTGCACCATCCCAGTTTTTGGCGTCCCTGGTCAATGCCGCAATCTTATCTGATCGAACCAGAAGATCACGACCGAAGTCGCACCATCATCGGCTTCTCCATGGTCTGGTTTGGGCAGGATTTTTTTTTTTCTTCTCGTCCCCCACTACCACTATGGAGCACCCATGTCCCGCTTGTCCCTCTGTAGCTCAGATACCCCCCACTCCGCCGGTCCGGGTCCTCAGAGACCGAAAGGACCAAGCATCCAAGCTTTTCCCGCGTGGTCACTTGCCACCCCACTCGTCAGCCGCAGCAGCAACGACAGCGGCCCAGCGAGATGGAGGGAGAAGGTGACACAGGAAAGGCGTGTGTAAACGACAACGGGTAATGTCTAGGAAAAGGCATGGAAAGAAAGGAAGGAGGGGAAGGCAGGGGTGTCCGGAGCGGAGCGAGGAGCACCTAACCTGGGCCCGGCAGAACCACGAGCGAATCCCGCTAGACCAGGCGCATGCAGTCCAGCATTACTCGCACCCAGGGACATATGGCAATTCTCTCAGCCGCGCACGTATGGACATATGTACAGCTTGCAGTGCGGCGTGGTACGTGACTTATTCGGGGACATGCCGTGCGTGTAGCTGCGCATGCCGTCACGCAGGATATCCTCCCTGTTTATTAACCAGACGGAGTACGGAGCAGTTCCGTGGAGATGCCCGATTCCTTGTCTCTACCAACTAGCGGCTTGCCTACAGCTTACAGCGAATGGCACATGGCTTGTGGCTCAAAGCTTGTGGTGGTGGCGGTAGGCAGGTACATCCTTCCTATCTTATCCATCTCGGTCCATCTTGGTCAATCTTTACCCATCCTGACTAGCTAGCCACAGGTTTACATGGATCCTTGATGGCGACCCTTGATACTCCGTAATTTTAGTCGTGATCCCGTCACATCCCACTGCCGGCACCGTCTGACCCAAACGCCATGCATGGCCCTGGAGGGTCCGTCCCGGCCCTCGACGAGTTTGGGAACCTGTGGGATGCCACGAGCCGGTGCGATGCCGTTCGGAGATGACGGGTGGGCGGCGTGCATACGTGCGTGCGTGAGTGCAGCGGTCTCTGAAGCTGGAGCTCTACAACCTGCAACGCTGCACCGCTGCACCGCTGCACCTCTCTGCCACTAATCGCGACTGTACGTATTCGTTATGGGGCTGCGCGCTACGGGACTTCACGGTCCCCATTCACAACACCCACACTACCCACATCATCCACACCCTCCTCGCGCTCCTCCTCTCATCATCGACTCAATCCACCGTGTCTGCCGTGACCACAGAGGCGTCAACTGCGCGACATTTTTTTTCCTTTGCCCGCTTCGGCGCCGACTTCTGGACCAGCCTCTGGGCCACCCACCAGCCCCAGAATGGAGCCCGTGGCACACCCAAGGGACCAAGACTCGGCGTGGGCTTGCATGCGCATGAGGCAATCACAGGTCCCGCGAGCCCGCGTCGGCTATGGGCTCCCGCCATTGGGATTGGGAACTGGTCTGGAGCTGTCTGGTGCCGTGGGGTGGGTGGTGGATGGCCGTTTTGGCTTCTGTGCCTTCGGATCCTTCCCTTGGGACCCTGCCCTCCTGCTGGTCCCCTCTTGTCTCTCCGTGTCCCTCCGCTCTGGTCTATCCTCTCACACACGGTTCACGGCTCCACGGTCCACGGCTCATGGTCCACGGCTCATGACCGAGCAAACCGGGACCCCCAAGGGCACCTCACCTCAAGAGTCAGGTACTTGCGTATACCCACATCCACATCTACATCCACAACACACTACTGTATAGTGTAGTACGTACGTGGACGACCATGATGGTGATGATGACCCCAGTGATCCATAGAGCTTGATACGTTCGCCCCCCTCCCCTCTCTTCCCCCTCCATCCCTTCGCACACGCCTCCTCCTCCACATCCACCTCCACCATCCACCTTCTTCACCATGTACACACAAGTCCGCTCTAGATGTCCATCCAGTCATGAGTCCAGTGCTGCTTTTCCTCTCATCTTTCATGTCCCCACGCCCGCCGCCGTTGCCTCCTCCAGGCTCCTCCCTCGGCCTTGGTCGGCCGGCAGACAGAACGCATCCAGACCGGGTCAGCTCTAGTTACCCTCTACGTCCCGGCTAGTCCCCATATTCCGCACCATCGTCATCCATGTACCTGTGTCGTGTCGTCGGTTTCCGCAGAGCGCCGCTATGTGTCTCGTCCATTCCGTCCAGCCATGTACCTCGCTCGCGCTCGCGCTCGCTTGTCCGCCAGTCCAGCCTCGCAACCTCTCTAAGCCCTCGCTGGCTGATCTTCTCATGGGGTCGTCTAGTTTTTTTTTTTNTGTTTTTGCTCCGAACGAGAAGCGACGCCCATTGCCGTACCCAGATGAGCTAGAGCCCAGTCTGAGGCTTAGAGTACTCACTGTAGATCATATCCCGAACGATTACAAAATGCCGGTGTCTCCCACCAGCTTCTCTTGGTCCTGCGTCCGATCCCTCCCCGCCTCTACTTAAGCAAGCCTCGCCTGCCGAACTAGACATCGAGAGATATTTTCTATACCCCCAATTGTCCGAATTGCCCCTCTCCCCCTCCCAATTTGACACCCCCCTCCTGCCTCTTCTGCCTCATACCTATTCAGGAACAGCCCTACGAAACTTCGTCCACGACTCTCATACCCCCAATCGTTGACCCTGCTTGACCCTCCGGTGCTGCAACCTTCTGCCCGTGTCCATAACTGGCTACTCCCCGGACCAAAAGCAAACAATCGTTTGACCCATTGCCCGTTCAGCCGGTGACCTCCGTCCGAGTCTCTTCTATATATACATCACCCTCCTCCGAGAGCCTCCTCGCTTTCCTCTTAAGCTCCAAGCTCCCGGGACGAACGACTTTGACAACCATCTACGACTGTCATCACTTCAAACTGATACAGCTCTCCCCTCTATTTTATTTTTATACCCAACTCTCTTGATACCCCCTCCCGTCATCGCCATCATGACTCCTCACAGCGAGATCTCCGAGGACCTCCCGGTTCACACCAACGGAACCTCCAACGGTTCCAACGGCACCGCCCCGGCCCTCTACAACGGCAGCTCCAACGGTACCACCACCTCCAATGGCAGCACCGCCACCTCCTCCGGCCCCAAGGTCCACAAGGAGCGCTCCAAGTACCTCGAGGCCTCTCCCCTGGACTCTGAGTTCGACCTCATCTGCGCCGGTTTCGGCCCTGCTTCCCTCGCCGTGGCCATTGCCATGAACGATGCCATTGCCAACGGCCAGAAGCTCCGCGCCGACGGTGCTCCCCCCAAGGTACTCTTCCTTGAGAAGCAGCGCCTTTGCCTGGCACGCCGGCATGCTCCTGTCGGGCGCCAAGATGCAGATCTCCTTCATCAAGGATCTGGCTACCCTCCGCGACCCCCGATCCGAGTTCACTTTCCTCAACTACGTCCACCGCAACAACCGCCTCATCGACTTCACTAACCTGGACACCTTCCTGCCCGCCCGCGCCGAGTTCGAGGACTACCTCCGCTGGTGCTCTTCCTTCTTCGACCACGTTGTCCAGTACAACAACGAGGTCGTCTCCGTCGCACCCGCCAACAAGGAGGCCGGTGCCGTCAAGACCTTCACTGTCCAGGCCCGCAACGCCAAGACTGGCCAGCTCCAGACTTACACCACCAAGCAGGTTCTCATTGCCGCCGGTGGCCAGGCCTCGCTCCCCAAGAGCCTCCCCTCTAAGCACCCCCGCGTCCTCCACTCCTCCCAGTTCGCCACCTACTCTCCCAAGATCCTCACCAAGACCGATGCGCCCTACCGCGTCGCCGTCATTGGTGCTGGCCAGAGCGCCGCCGAGATCTTCAACAGCGTCCAGTCACTATACCCCAACTCCAAGACCTCCCTCCTCATGCGCCAGGAGTTCCTGCGACCCAGTGATGATTCGCCCTTGTAAGTTCCCGGCCCAACCCTGATGGTTGTCTCGTTTCAATGCTAATTGGCCCTCTCACAGCGTCAACACCATCTTCAACCCCGAGTACGTCGACAACGTCTACCCCCGGTCTGCTTCCTCCCGCCAGAGCTTCCTGGATGAGGTCCGCGCCACCAACTACGGTGTCGTGCGCCTGAACCTGATCGAGCACCTCTACGAGAAGATGTACGAGCAGAGGCGCCTGATTGGCGCCGACGAGACTCAGTGGCCTCACCGCATCCTGGCTGGCCGCGAGATCACCAGCGTCGAGGACAAGGGCGACAAGATTGAGATCCGCGTCCAGAAAATCCACGACATTCCCCTGGACGGCTTCGTCGATGCCGCCGATGAGGAGGTCCTCGAGGTCGACCTGGTCGTCGCCGCCACCGGCTACAGGCGCGACGCCCACGTCAACATCCTCAAGGATACTTGGACCATGCTGCCCAAGACCATCACCCAGCGCAACGCCACCCAATTCAGCAAGCCCGTGACCGGCTGGAACGTCGACACGGAGCAGGGCGAGCGCAAGCTGGCTGTCGGCCGAGACTACAAGGTCAAGTTCCAGCCCGGCTCCGTTGCCGAGGGCTCCGGTGTCTGGCTGCAGGGCTGCTGCGAGGGAACTCACGGGGTAAGCTCACACATTCCCATGCATCATTTTAGTCAATCGTGCTAACCCATTTCCACAGCTGAGCGATACCCTCCTCTCCGTCCTTGCCACCCGATCCGGCGAGATGGTCAACACCATCTTCAAGCAGTAGAAAATTTACGAATGCATGAACTAGCGGACAGTGTATAATGTAGCAAGGGAAGCGAAAAGAAATAACTTCACATTGGACTCTTGAGCAGCAGGAGACCCCGACAACTTTTTTTTTTTTTTACCCAGACACGCGATATCAGCTTTCAGAATGGTGGAATTTCTTTGGTGTTTATCTTCTTCCCTTAGACACGGTTTAGGGCCCGTATGGGCGTACAAAAAACAATTCAGACGATCTGTCTCTCAATATTGCTTGTGGTTTCTTCTCTTGATCTTTTTTGGTCTCGATTCCAATTGTGTTACCTGTGTCGACACTCATCATGACTCCTACCTAGTATTGGTCTCCCCTCGCGTCTACCATCTCACGTCACCTTCTTAATCCGGCCCCCCTTCTTCCCGAAGCTCACTACTCTCGTCCGGATGGTTACATCACATCAACAGGGTCGCGGTATTGACATGGTGATGTCGAGGGGGTTCCGGCGGTGCCCACTTTGCCGACAGACATGAAGCGGGTTTCTCTCGTGACAAGCAAAAAGCGGTATGGTTGGCGCTCGTTTCAGCCATGCCTGTGGCCGGCTTGGTACTTGTCGACCATGGTACAGAATGTGAAGCGCATGCGGACCACAGGAAGTGGGTGGGAGAGTGAATGGGAGAGAGTGAGTGGGAGAGTCGGCGCGAGAGCTACTGTGGATGCGTCATACGGGCGGGGGGGCTTGCAGGTCGACCGCCAGAACGACCCCAGTCAATCGCGACTCCAGCGCGTAAGAGGCCAGGATGCTCGGTCTGGGTAAATTTAGGACAGGAACCCAGGATTCACAAGGAATTTCTGTTGTCAAGGTGTGGAGTACTAGGCCAAAATAAGTGGCTCGCCGATGTCGCCTAGCCAATATCATGGAAGTCGAGGCTCTGGCAGGCCGAGGCATGGGAATGGATCTGTGACAACCCATGTTGCAAAACGGGGATGGCGTTTAGCGCGATTTTTGTGGGAGGGGCGTCATGTTCATGCGAATGAATCAGAGATTGATTGACTGACTGATTGATAAAAGTTTTGTGCCGCACTCGGCTCGGGCTTATGCGAAGTTCTCGGGCTTCTTCCTGTACCGAGGATTTCCTCATCTATCCATGCCTAAATGAGCGCACGGAAACACTAGTGGCTGGCGAGGACAGTAATTACCTCATGATGCCAACGATGCAGACGATGCAGGCGATGCAGAGAGAGTCGGAGTCGGGCCAAGCAACCAGAGCTTGAACCCTGACTTCCATCCGTCGAGTCTTGGGGTCTCCGGGCCGCCTGCGCATGGTGCATGTATAATTGCTATGCACATGTGCATTGATCCCACCGAAGCAACCAGCGTGGGCTATGTGGGACGGGAGCCCTAGCCGCAGTGCTATGCCAGAGCACAAGAGGTATACAGATGTACGTGCTCCGTACGGAGTAGGTAGCACATACTACGTAGTAAGTTACCTACAGAGTACCCTGTTTCTCGTTTCTCGTTTCTCAGTGGAGTGCGGATGCGAATCTGGCCCGTCGTGTGCTAATGTGTAATCCCGGGATCCCTAGACCCATCCCTGGATCCATCCCTGGAGCGGCTGGGTGCGGCGTGGGCTCGGCGCGGGCGACCTTTCTCCATCCAATATCCGTGGCTCATGGATCACGTACTCCGTACTGCTACCCGAGACGAGACGAGACACCAGCAGCAGCATAAGCAGGACTGCCGTCATACGAACGCCTCCGGCCGGCACCAAAGGCTCCCACGCCGTTTACCCCTACGCGCACTACGGAGTGGCACATACGTATTCGAGTGGAACTGCGCCGGATCCAACGAGCATGATGCGGCTCGACGGCGGCGACAGCGGCGACAGTGGCCATGGGCCTGGCCGGCAGCCGCCGAACCCGCAACGGCTGCCCGTCAATCCCCGTCGTCACAAGGTGGCTCCCGAACGCCGGAAACGCGTTGCGACAGCGTAAGTTCTCGATCCCAAGGTTGGGGCGTGACGAGCCGGAGGCATAGTGAGTGTGACTCTGGATTCTGCAGGCTCCTGATGCTCCTGATGCTCCTCCGCCTTGGTGAAAACCCAAATTATGTGTCCCCTGGTCTGACCACGAGTAAAAAATAAAGATGCAACGCCTGCAACATCCGCCGCGTGAAATGCTCTGGTGATCACCCGTGCCGCCAGTGCTCGTCATCGTCACGCGACTGCGTCTATCCTGTAGCCGTCGAGAAGGTCTCGGTCGCGCGCAGCGAGCTAGACGACCTGCGGCGCAAGGTTGACCTTCTAGAGAGGGCGCTGCGGGATACTGTACCCGATGCCACGAGGCGCCACGATCTGATCGGCCTGCTCTCACAGGACGCCTCGAGTGCGGCTGTGAGTGCTCGAGACGTGGCGGCTGCGACGACGTCGACGACTGTCACCCCAGCTGGGACACCTGCTGCTGAGCAGTCATATCCTGGTACGCCGTCGGCTGCTGAACCCGGCGTGCTCCCGCATTTGCATCCTCATCAGAGTCAACCACAGTCTCACCCACAGTCTCACCCTCAGTCTCAGTCTCATCTGCAATCCCAACCTCTATCCCAACCTCAATCCCATCCCATTCGACCCAAGGGAACCTACCTGCATCACACCCCCCATGAAATACACCACCACCACCATGAAGAGGAGCAAGCATCAACCGAGGGCCGCCTTCTTCATGACCCCGACGGACACGCCCGCTTCCTCGGCGAGACTAGTGGCGCTACCTTCCTCGACTATCTGAAGGAATTCATGAACACCGTTGTCCACCTAGCCTATCATGACCTCCAACCTGGCGCTGATGGGAGCGCCTTCTTGTCCAGCATGGGTAGATATCAGACTTACGACTCTCGCCGTTTGCACGAACGTGATGTCGACCCACTATGGCTACCACCGCGCCATGAGATGCAGGTCATGCTCTCCGAGCTGCGGTGTTTCATTCAGGATGGCAATGGGAACTGGCCCAGCGGAGGCATCTGCTGGTGGGGAGACCTCTCATCCGTCCCAGCCTTGCCTCCCATAGAATCCGAACCACACACTGTTGCCCGCGACAACTGTCGCCGCCATCTCGCCTTTCACCATGCCGCTTTTGCTGTTGTGTCTCAGGTCTCCAACACAGCAGCCCGGGGCCCTGAAGCCCAGGCAAACTTGAGCGAGTACTACTTCAGTCGGGCCTGCCTACTCCTGGGCAATCCCCTCGACGTTGCCCGCTTCACCATCAACGACGTCACCGCGTTGACGCTGATGAGCTTCTATTTGATCGAGATGAATCGACGAGATGCCGCCTACATGTACATCAGCAACGCCATGCACATTAGCATCATGCATGGTGCGCACCGCGGGTGGGTTGACGAGAGCGGCAAGAGGGTTTTCTGGACACTCTATGTGCTCGATCGTTGGTTGAGCTGCTTGATGGGCAGGCCACCCGCCATCATGGACGACGCCATCCGTCTCCCCCTACCTTGTGATGCTCCGTAAGTCCCGGAAACAACATCTCACATCTCTCAACATCCGCATGCTGACCATCTATCATAGCTCAATGCCTCCAGCCGCTGGCTTGAGGGCCAATGTCGAGCTCTCTCGCATCTCGGGTCACATTGTGTGCAACACGTACCGTGTATCCCCCTGGGAGAGGAGGGAAGGGCTAGTGAGACACTCCGAGGATGCCATCCGGATGCTGGACCAGTGGCAGGAAAGTCTTCCCCCAATCCTCAAGCTATCCAGCAATGGCCTGAGTGATGATCCCGCGTGCTGCTTGTTGCACATGGCATATAACCAAGTGAGCTTAACAGCGTGTTCCGTTTCCGAATCTCAGACTAAACTCGTTGCGTTCTAGCTCATCATTCTCACCATCCGCCCAGTCTTCTTCGCTGCCGTCAAGAAGACGTTTGCAGAGAGACTGGTGACACGGCAGTCGTCGTTGCACTCTCACCCCCAGCTCTCTCATCTAAGGCGATGTATTGTCGCTGCGGAACGCAATATCCGTCTCGCGCGCCACATATTAGCCCTTAACCACCCTAGAAAGCTGCTTCAAGCAGGCCTGCACTTCATCTTCAATGCTGCCATCTGCCTGATGTTGCAGGAACTGATTTACATCGAAGGCGTGGCGCCCAAGGATCCACATGTGCGAGACCACGATCTTGACTTCGTGATTGCGAGGTTCGAGGAGGAGAGCCAAGTAGGAAGCAACTATGGCCGAGACTGCGCGGCTGTCCTCCGGGACCTACGGGCCCTTGTCCAGCGTCTACGAGCACCTGCAGGTCAAAGTCTGGGGAGTGTCCGACCGGACGAGTTGCCACATCAACTCACACATGCTCCGTCTGTGACCCGGACGACAATGGGGATAGGCCAGCCATGGCCCCAGAAAGTCGGTTCGGAGGGTCTTCAACAACCGATCCATGTTGAACAAGGACATATGCTGTATGACGAACTGGTGTCCTGGATAGATGACGATTGGCCGCCATATGGGGCGTATCTGACATGAATTAGGGGCGGGGTAGATACACCAAAGTTAGGAGTGGAACGTTTTGTAACCCTATTAATTTCTGTCGATTTAAAATACCCATACTCAAAATGAACTAAAATGCTTGTTTTTTTCTATGTCTTTTCTCCCATTGTCGCGGTTGGGTGCAATCAACATTCAGCAGAATGGTGGGAGGTGCAGTGAAGTGCAGGGATGTCAGGTGATGCCTGCCGCCACCCGCTGGCTCAGTGGTTCCGCTACAAGATCACATGCAATTATTCGCCACTCCGTCTCAAGTTCTCAACGCTCCGTTTTTCGACATGGCAACACGAGTGAGCGTTTGCAGGCCGGCATGGTGTGCTCGTATTTGGGCGCGTCAGGCACGCAGCATCTCAACAACTATGCCATATCTCCAGCGCCGCGCCGTCGCCGGCAGCTTCATCTTCAAGTTCCCCGATGACGACACCACCAAAAAGCCCCAGGTAGCGCTCTTCCGCAGGAGCGGCAAAGTGCGAACATACCAGTGAGTGTGGAATACCGGTTTGCCTATCCAACTTTTCGTCGCTCAAGCAATTAACGGCTAGTACAGACACAAATATGCACCGGTCTCGGGTAGCGTCGAGGAGATCGACACAAACCCGCTAGCTACCGCCTGGCGGGAATTGAAGGAGGAGACGACTCTAACGGACACCTCCTTACGCCTCTTCCGCCAGGGGAAACCATACTCTTTTGTCGACGAGTCTGTTGGCCGAGAATGGATCATCAATCCGTTCAGCTTCGTCCTCAAGTCAGAGAATGAAGGTGGTCGCGGCGAGGCTGGCATCCAGCTGGACTGGGAGCACGAAGGATATGAGTGGTTTGACCCCGACGTCATAAACGAGTCAGACGCGTTCCAGGGCGTTCCCCGCATCTTGGAGAGCTTCAGAAGGGTCTGGTTCAACATTGATCTCGGAGAGGAAGCAGGTAGGATACTCGGGGATGGTTTAATTGCCCTGCAGAAGGATCATGAGAGTGGTCCGCACGAACTGGCATCAAACGCGCTCGGAATTTTCATTGAAGTGATCAAGAAACTTGGTACAGGCTCACGAGAGGTGTGGTGGAAAAATGCGAGGTCTGCCGCCTGGCACTTGTGGAAGAATGGCCGGGAGAGCATTGGTGCGCCCATCTTGAGCGTCATGGTCTCCAGTTTGGCCATTATTGAAGAGAAGCTGCCGCGTGACGATCCGTCTCTCGGGGGGTCGATTGATGGAATTGTTCAGGCTCTCATACATTACAGTCAGCAACGACAAAGTGTCGTCTCCAAGGTCGGCGGGTCTCTTGATGGCTTCTTGACAACACATTTTTCGGACACTGAAACACTCAAAATTCTCACACTCTCGTCCAGCTCCACGATAACATGTGGCATTACACACGTTTTGAGGAATAGAAAGACGCCTCTGGATATCCGGGTCCTCGAGTCACGTCCACTCTTCGAGGGCACCAAGACAGCCGGTGCGATCGCTTCGTTCGCGCACAGCAACTCCATCATAACTGATATCACTGTGTATACGGATGCCAGTGTTGGCGCGGCTGCCAAAGATATTGATGTCGTTATCGTCGGAGCGGATATGATTGACAAGTTGGGGAATGTGAGCAACAAGACCGGCTCGTTGCCTGCAGTCCTGGTAGCAAAGCACGTCTCACCAGGAGTAAAAATCATCGCGCTTTTCGAAAAAGAAAAGGTACTACCATTTGAACCCCCTATTCAGGAGGACAACAGCCCGCAAGATGTTGTTCAGGCATGGGGAGGCTCGGGTCAGTCAAAAGACTCTCGTACGCGAGTCACCGTGAAAAACGTCTCCTCCGAGTGGGTTTCGTCCAACTTGGTCGATCACTACGTGACTGAGGATGGTGCAACGACGGGGTATGGAATTGCCGAGTGGGCTAAGAATGTCCGCAAAGGCGCCGACAGGTTCTTCACTGATCTCTAGCTTTGAATCAGCCGCTGGCTATGAATTACGTACTCTGGTCCTTCGCAATGTGCGCATGGAGCTTCAACACGCAATATAGCCGAGCCAAATGAAGACCGGCGGTCAATTATGCTCACTATTTTATGCGAGATTATCACAACAAGCGACCGTTCATCATCAGTCTGGCGCTTGGAAACGAAAGCGGCCTGTGAAGCCTGTTCGGACAACATTCCAAGGAGGCGGGCTGGCATCTTATCAGTCCCATCGACAGGTGAAAGATTTGATTGAACTAAAGCCGCTAGATGAATACAGTGTCGCATTGCGCGGGAGTATTGGCCGCGCGACTCAGAAGCGCGCTCCAGGCTCGTTCAAGGGTGAGAAGCGCTTTGGCCAGCGTTGTTCTGGGCCTTGTTCTAGAACGCAACTTTGATGAATCGAGAACATTCTAGGGCCCCAACATATCTCGGGGTACTTACTCGCCTCTGGGGGACCATGGCGGGGAACCAGGACAAAGATTTATGACATCAGAATCAAATTTAACCAAGGCACACTACTATAGCACATTGCCGCGCGATAATGCATGGTATTGGGCTGGGGTGTGCAGGTCAGCCTTACAGCCCTACAGACAACGTGCAGATGGAGGCATGACTGCATCGGCGTTGAAGGATGCGTCGACATGAGGTCATGGGACTCAAAGATAACGTTCATCCATCCATCCAAAGGATTGATGTCCCTGTCTAGCTGTCAGGTGGAGAGAATACAGGCCTAGGATCCTGGTTGATAGCACCATCGTCTCGGCTTCCACTCATTCCCACCACACCGTCACGCTGACCGGTCTGGCAGGATCCCAGCTAGTTGCAGCGTCGCCGAGCTGAACGAACCGCCTGAACAATCGAAAATCTGCCTCGTGCCAGGCCGGCTTGCTTGGCAGATGCGCTACCCGCGGGACCGGACAATCCGGGCGGCCAGACGGCGGGAGTTCAAAACGTTCCGAAACGTGCCAAACGCCTAATCCGCCCCCCCTCGCGGACGGATAATTAACATCAAGGTCCAAATTCCGGCCCATATTCGAGAGCTCGGGCGGTCCACTCCGGGGCGCGCTTGGTCCCGGGTCAAGTCGGCCATCATCCAAGAACTTCTCACTGCTACACTACCCCATGCCACAGACCGCGTGCCCATAATAATTAACATGACGCCCGAGTCGGCTTGTTGAATGGCCCCGCTTACGTCAAACCTAGGGCATGCCGGTAACTCGGTGAGGGGAGAACCGCCGAGCCTGTACCAGCACCCTTGGAACCTGTCCTCGAGGTGATCCTCAGGAGGCAGCAGAGCATCTTTGCCTGGTTTACGTCTTCGTCTTGACCGATGAAACGGATACATAACAGCGTCACTGGGCAGGCTTTGGCTGAGTCGTTACGGACCTGACAACAAGAGCCATCCAAGCTACGACCGCCCCTCGAATCTCGTCGTCGAATCCCGTCAGGGGCTTCACCAGCGAATAAGGTTTACCTCATTTCCAGCGTCCTTCTATTTGTCCCGCAAAGACTTCCTCGTGGAAATAACAATGGCGATGGTGGCGATAACCACGACGGCGACAGACGAAGAGTCCCAAGTGTCACAACCAAAGACACCCAGCCCAACCGAGATGACGCCGATTCACAACGCCGAAATCAAGAACCGAGCCCTCAACCGCAAGATAGACGTGGCCCTGTTGCCTCTCTTATCGCTCCTCTATCTGTTCAACGGCCTAGATCGCGGCAACGTTGGCAATGCTGAGACTCAGGGTATGCGCTCAAAACACAAACACCACTTTCCCTATCTACGAAAGCGCGAGCTGATAGAAACCAGGCTTCACCAGTGATATTGGCGCGCAACCAGACGACCTGAATGAGGCAGTCTCTCTATTCTTTGTGACTTTTGTCGTTCTCCAGCCCGTATCTGCCGCAGTGGGGCGGTGCATCGGAGCCCGACACTGGATACCGATCATGATGGTAGGTTTGGCAGAAGTGATTGGCGGGCTTTGCGCCAACGATTACTAACAATATCTCAGTTCTCCTGGGGTCTTGTAACCATCGGTCAGGCTTACATCAAAGGCCGTGGTATGTCAAATATTTCCCCTGAAGTTCCGCTTTGGCGATTCCTTGCCCGTCTAACTTGATCTCAGGGGCACTCATCGCCACGCGGTTGCTCATTGGCGCCTTCGAAGCCGGATTTTACCCAACGTCGATCGCATACCTTTCATCATTTTACACTCGGTTTGATCTTGCCATCAGGCTCGCTGTATTCTACGGACAATATGCCATCGCGGGCGCCTTTTCCGGCTCCATCGGTGCGTCTCCTGATTTCCCACCGCTCTTCCACCCCCTGACTGACAACCCGTAGCGTACGGCGTCTTCCACATCCATGGCGGCCCCCTGAAGAACTGGCAGTACCTTTTTATCATTGAAGGTGCCCTTACATGTTTTTTTGCCATCGTCGCCTGGATCTGGCTGCCTAGTGGGCCCGGGACGGCCTGGTTCCTCAGCCCGGACGAGCGTCTCCTCGCCGTGGAGCGGATGAAGCAGGACTCGGCAGCTTTCGTCAAACACGATTACGGCGAGGACGGTATGGAGATGGATCGCCTGCATAAGAGGGACTTCATCGAGACGGCCAAGGACTGGAAGCTGTGGTCTGTCCTTGTGCTCAACATCTGCGCCAGCGTCCCCAGTGGCGCGTTTCCTGTGTTTCTTCCTCTGGTGCTTCAGGGGCTGGGGTACGAATCGATCCTGGCCAATCTGGTGAGTACTTTCAAACTCGAAACACACGACTGTCCGAAACAAGACTGACCGCCTGTTCTTCTCAAGATGACTGTCCCCCCGTTCGTCTGCGGCGCCATCGGCCTCTACATCTTCGCTTTCAGTTCCGACCGCCGCAGGGACCGCGGCTATCATATCATGGGTGGCCTGCTGGTGGGCATTATCGGCCTCGTGCTGACCGTTACTGTTCCCTCATCCACCGGCAAGTACATTGCGCTGTGCATTCTCCTCTCGGGCATCTACGTCTCGGCTCCGCTGACGATGGCCTGGCTCAGCGGCAATACGCCCGAGCCGGGCAAGCGGTCGCTAGTCCTAGGCGTCAATGGCTTCGGCAACCTAGGTGGCATCATTGGCGCGCAGCTTTATCGGCCGAGTTTCGCGCCCGACTATCACGTTCCGTTCTATGCCACCACGGGGTTCCTTGTCGTCGCCTTTGTCGGCTATTTGTCATACCGATTCATGCTAGCCGCCGCCAACAAGAGGAAACAGGCTCTGCTAGCCATGATGACCGAGGTCGATGTTGAGAATGAGAGGCTGAACGACCAGAGATATGCGGATAAGAAGTTGACATTCATGTATGGGCTGTAGCTTGCTGCGCCACCCCTGGTTTATATGTATTTTGTCTACTTTCGGCCCCTTTCGGACCAATTACACAATCTAGATGAATGAATCATGATTTGACGCCATCATGAAGCGTCCTTGGCCTCATCCTTCTGCATGCTCGCTAGTTGGCTCTGTAAGCCTTGCTTCCCCACTCGCATTGCCATCTCCAACTCCCTCTCCTCCTCTCTCAACCTAGCCTTGCTTACGGCCACGTCTTTCTCGCGTTTCCTCCGTTGCTCTTCCACCGCGCGGTTCCTCTCCTCAAGCGCCCGCTCTCGCTTCTCCCTCGCCTCACGCTGCTTTTTCTTCTCCTCGTCGTCCTTGACGGCCTCGAGGTCCTCGGGCGGCGGGGCCAGGTTGCCAACGTAGGCTTCGATCAAGGGGTCTCGCACCTTGGGCTCGAGGGATATGTAGCGGGCGTCGATGAGGACCTGGGTCGGGAGACCGGTTGCCAGCGATTTGTTGTTGAGTAGATTGATGGGCTGAGCCTTTAGTAATGCCGTAAGATCGGACTTCAGTGTCGACTGGGACATCTTCAACCGGGAGATGTGCTCGCGGTAGGCCTTCTCGCGGTCTTTGTCGGATATGTGCAGGTCCTTCATAGAGGATTCCTTTTTGTACTTGCGTTTGAACTCGGGCCAGTATAGTTTCGGGCTGGCTTTTTCCTGCAGGAAGGCCATGTAGGCGATCCGGGGATCCTTCTTCTCCTGACGCGCCCTTTGCTCTTTCAACTCGGCAATCTTTTCGCGCGTCCACTCGTCCCAGCATTCCTTGCGCGCTTTTGTCGTTCCCAATGCTGTGTATCGCAGGTCATCCACAATTTTACCCTCCTCAAGGAGCTTTTCCCAGGGGCTATAGGGGTTGATGTTGAAGTCGTTGAGGAGGTCCTTGAACAGATACTTGGTGTCATCCTCCGATAGGGGCACACCCTCAGCACCTTCGGGCCAGTTCTCGGCATTGCCGTCGTCATACTCTCCGGGGTCCAAGCCGTAATCCTCGCCCATTGCTTGTAGCTGCAGAGCAATGTCGGCCTCGGTGAATTCCACCACTTCGTCCTCGCCAGCCTCGACGTCTTCGGTTCGTTGTCGCTTGGATGGGTGTTCTCCATTTCCGTCGTCGCCTTCTCCCTCATCATCGGTCACTTCGACTTCTTCGTATTCGCTGTCGTCATCTTGGTTGATGTCGGGAGCGCGAGACGGAGGTAGCTCGGGCCTCGGTGCTGGCTGCGGTCCTTCGTCCTTTGGTTCTGACTCTTCGGCAGCCTTGTCGCGGATGCGCGCCTTATCAAGTTCCAAGATGCCAGGCATGAGCTTCTCCGGAATGCGCCAGTAGCTCGTCTTCTTGATGGGGTTGTAGACAAATCGTCGCGAATACTTGGTGTACACTAGGATCCACGGCTCACAGCCCGGGATCGCCTCCTTCCTCCTGGGCTTATCGACCGGCGCGGGCTTCGGTCGGCCCTCATATCCACCGCGGCCACCGCCATAGCCGCCGCGATTGTTCTGATTCTGGGGAGGTTGTTGGGAGGCATGGAATTGGGCGATGTAGGCATTCGCGACATTGGGATCGGAGAGGGACGGCACGGCTCCATAGGGAGAAAATGCGGGGGCTGCACCATGCACAGGCTGGCGCGCAGGCTCAGGCTCGACACCAGGTCGCTTGTATGTTGACTCTTTCGACTCAGCGTGGTAGAAATATGTGTGACCGGTCGGAGCCGTGTGCTCACTCCATCCTGGAGGCAAAGGCGCCAGGGCAGCCGCGGACGGCTTATGGGTGGATCGTAGCATCGTCGGGTGGGTTTCGGGCTATCGCATTGGTGTCGGAGCGTGTATGGGCGTGTCGGATGTGTATTTTTCAGACGTTGCTGTGGGCGGTAAAGTTGCGAGCTTGCACTTGTGTTGTTGATGGTGATGTTGGTTGGTGTTGATATTCGTGTCAGACTCAGTCGAAAGAAAATAATGGAGCTTGGGCCAGAGTGGCGGGGCAGCTGGCTTACCCTACACCGTCGATTAGCCTCCATGGTGCAATGAATTAAGTTTGGGGAATAAGCGATGGACATGCATCGACATTATTGGAGATGTCAAGGTGATAAACGGATAGTAATGAACTTTTCTACGTAGTTGTATGCCATGTTCTTTGCATACGGTGGTCTCCCTGGTTTGGTGAAATGTCATTTCCGGTATGGAGTAGAGCATGCAACTATCTACCCCAGCATCTTCTGATGGACCCTCCTTTTTGGGGATACATTTCAACTTCCACCACTATTTCACCTCTCAACTCTCCTCATACTGGTCTCTACAGCGTCAACAACAACTCCCGCCAATGGCAGAGCGACAAAGTTGACGAGAAACCGTCACATCTTCAGTGCGCCAATCCTCCTTAGCACACACAGCATTCCGAGATCCCGACGCTCTTTTAACTCACTCACTCGATGTCAGGCGAGCCCCTAACTCGCTTCGAATCCTCACCGTATCTTCAGCCTCATCTCATCCATGGCTCCAGCTCATAACGGCAATGGGGCAGGTGGCCCTATATCGTTTTTGAAGCGATACTGGAAGGTTGGTTTGCTGGCCTAGGCCTCTCACTCTCATTGAGGTACAATTTGGCTGACTCTTGGATGTAGACGACACACGCGCCTGACTATATGGGCTTCATGTTTCTGTTGACTGCATGGATTCTGGTAAGGCCGCGCTTTCTGAATGCCCTCATTGGATCCCGGAATTTCTGACAGAATTTCCTTTCTTGCCCTACTTACAGATCCTCGTCTTTGTTACTCCATTTCACCGGATGTTCTTCGTCAATGACCTCGCCATCTCATATCCCCATGCCATCCATGAGCGCGTCCCCGTTTGTACGTCGATTCCTTACCCTCCTCTTTTGCGGATTTCATCCGAAAGAAAACTCCTGACTAAAGCGACTAGTTATGAACTTTGTCTACGCTCTCTTCGTCCCTCTTGGCGTTCTCATCGCTTACAACATCTGGGCGCGATCTTCACCGGCCAAACACGAAGTCACCTACATCTCCTTCTTCATCTCCGTCGTTTTGACAACCTTCCTCACTGACATCATCAAGAATGCTGTTGGCAGGCCTCGCCCGGACCTTTTAGACCGCTGTAAGCCGGCACCAGGCACTCAGGCCAGTACCCTCGTCACCATCGACGTCTGTACGGCGCCCAACGATCACACTCTCCAGGAAGGTTGGCGTTCATTTCCATCTGGCCATTCGTCCTTCTCCTTTGCGGGTTTGGGATTTCTCAGCCTCTTCCTGGCTGGACAGCTCCATGTATTCCGGTACGCTGCTGGTGGCCGAGATCTTAGCCGTGCGCTGCTGTGTCTGCTCCCGCTCATTGGCGCTGCCATGGTTGCCATTTCACGGTGCGAGGACTACAGACACGACGTGTATGATGTCTGTGTAGGATCGGCCTTGGGCATGACCGTTGCCTACTGGAGCTACCGGAGACACTGGCCGCGACTTTCCAGCCAGCGATGCGACGAACCCTACCCACCACCGGGAACGGATACCCAGCCGGGCTGGCAACGCGTGACGGATGATGAAGAAGCTAGGGCAGGGGCAGATGTAGGATTCGAGATGAACATTGTACGAGGTGTTCGCCGCTGATTTGGAGCTTAGGCATGGTAATCCTTGTATTGCAAGTGAGAGCTGGATGGTGGAGAATGCACTGGGGGGATGTGCTATATCATGTTGTGTTGTGTGGCGATGCGAGTTGCTCTCTTGGCGAAACGGCGCTGGGCCACATCCTTTGGTCATTCCATGATATTATTGTTACAGGGGCGATTTAGGATGGCCCGGGTTCCCCTCCACCATCTATCAAAAAATCTATTGTCTCTACTTGTCCTCGGTTTCCTCAGTCTTGGCGAGGTCATGCTCCTTCAACAGCGCCGTGATCTCGTCGGCGCTCCACAGTCGGTGGTAGATCTTGCCGTCCTCGGTCTGTCCCACCGTCGCAAACTCGACTGCAGTTACATGGTTAGCTAGCCGTCATTCATGGCGGGACGTGGGGGAAGGGATGAAACGCACTCTTCTCGCTGCTCAGCTTGGTTGAGTCCATGGTCTTGCTCAGGACCTTGACGGCCATACCACAAGCCTCCTCGAGTGTGCAATCCTCCTTGTAGTCTTGCTTCAACAAGCTCTGCGCGCTAGCATTGTTGGCTCCCGCGCTCGTAGCCTTCCAGCCGCCGTAGTTGCCTGAGGGGTTGCTGAGGTAGAGCTGGAACTGTCTTCGAGGGTCCCAGCCGGCGTAGATGAAGGAGACACCGAAAGGTCGCAGACCACCGTGCTGCGTGTAACCTTGCTTGAGATCACAGAGTCGGCGAACGAGCTGCTCGCAGGGGATGTCTTCGTTGTAGGTGAGGAGGTAGCGCTGGGCTGCTTGTCGGGCGTAGTTGATGAGGATGTTGGCATCGGCAGTCATGCCTGCGACGGCGCAGATCATGTTGCTACAACAGACATGTCAGCGGGAATCCACTGATGTATTCGGTGATTGAAGGGAGGGATGTATCGCACTCGTTAAGGATGTAAAGCTTCTCGGCCGAAGTGTCCTGCTCCAGCAGCTTTGAGGTGACCTTTCGCTCGGCGGCCAAGACGATGCCATCCTTGGCCAGGATGCCAATGGCGGTACCAGCGTGGGAAATAGCTTCTAGGGCATATTCGACCTGGTACAGGCGGCCCTCTGGTGAGAAGATGGTTGTCTGCGGAAGCGGTCAGCGGGGGCAGCTCTCATGGTTGATGATTGGGAGCTGGGGAAGCTGCTGCGGGCACACGCACTCGGGAATCGTAACGGCGAGACATGGTAAAGTCGGTGGATCTGAGAAGTGAAGTGGCGGTGCGATGGATAAGCAAGCTCTAGACGAAACTCGGAGACTCGTGGAGAGAGGGAGAGAGCTGCTGTGGTGGAGGTGGAGGTCTGGTGTTGAGATTCGTTACGTCGTTACAACTGAGCTCCAGGCACAGCCGCGCCGCGTTAGCTCTCGCTGCTGGCTGGTTGTGCTCGGCGGCGGGATGGATACCTGAGGTTAAAAGAAAGCTACGTACCGATCTGGCTGAGGCGAGGGAGACATGCACGGCTGACAAGGCTGAGGAGAGCGGGGCCTGGTTGCCTTTGCCTGGCACGGGCGGCGGTTGTGTTCATCCGAAGTTGTTCCGGGTGGGCCGTGATCTGACTAATCGCACCAATCCCGATGGCTCCTCCCAGAATCTGCCAGAGGCGGGGATTGCGGGTTGCTGTCTCATGATCCAGGCCAATATGCTGCCACAAATCAGGCATCTATCTGTGATCTGTCAAATGTCAGCGGCGGCGGGAAGCAGGGAAGGAGCGGATAATAGGGTACGTGCCTACCACACTCTGGCTTGCCCACTGGCACTGTAGAAGCTGGGGCCAAGTGCGCGGAGCGAAGTACCTGCGTAGATAGCGCCGCCGCCAATCGCCAGATGCTCCTGCTGTGGCGGGCTGCTGCTCACTAATTCGTAGAACGGCAAGGTAGGTGAGGTAGTGCCGAAGTTTTCGTCACCTCCGCAAGCAAGCTTCCCCCTTCACAACCTCCTCCTCGCATCATCGTCACCAACGCCAGCACCACCGGTATCGTCGGGCACTTTTATTGTCGCGACATTTATTCTGCGACCGAAGGGCAGCAATTTCCTTGTTCGCGTGCAGGAACTACTGCACTGAGACTCGGGGCACGCCTCTCCACGTTCAACAACACCCTGCGGCGTCTTTCGCTGGAGAAAGCGCACGCGACGCCAATTATCTCCCCCCCACCCGCGTGAGCTCGTTTTCATCACCACGGAGCGCGTCAACCACCGCCACCTACAACCGCCACCTCGCGCATTGCTTCTCGGCAGCTTGCGCACATTATCCAAGGCCCGCGACACCATTGACGACCTCGGCGCCGCCGGCAACGACTGGATTTGTTTGCTCTTGACCCTCTTGCCAGGAAAATAACAGTGGAGGAGACATCCACACGGATTTTGGCTGGGGAGGGCTCGCCGTGAACTAGTCGTGACCTCTAGAGTTGTCTACCACGTAATTATCCCAATGTCTGTCTAGCCAGACAGGTATCTCGCGCTTTGCTGCAACAGTAGGCCTCACATCTGCCCAAAGCGACACCTTCGCCACCCACAACATCAATCTCTGCTACACATTGTCCCCAAACTAGAAGGCGCTTTCAAATCTACACTACGCATCGCCATCATGTCTGGTAAGCGACAACTGCCCTCTAGGTTGCCTGGACATGCGCGGTTCGCGGGTAGTGACATACCCCGTCGTCGCGCAAGTCAGGAAGATAGCCGCAAGATAGATCGAACTCGCACTGACAGAACCCGTCCAGGAGAAGCTGAACCACGACGATCCGTGCGTGCCACCAAGGGCCAACACACAAAGTCCTTCGATGAACTTGAGCCCGCGGCCGCACCCAAGCGACGACAGACCAAGAAGACCAAGAAGGCCAAGGAGCAGGAAACCGAACAAGAGCAGGAACAGGAGCAAGAACAGGAACAAGAACAAGAACCGGAGCAAGAACAGGAACCGGAGCAAGACGATGATCAAGAGGAGGAGATAATCCGCTGCGTCTGCGGCGCGACGGAACAAGACGAGGACTCGGGCGAGGCATGGATCGCCTGCGAAACCTGCGGCGCATGGCAACACAATGTCTGTGTCAGCGTGAGTTCCTACGATGACGAGATACCAGAGCACTACTGGTGCGAGCAATGCCGACCACAAAACCACAAGGAACTTCTCGACGGCATTGCCAAGGGCGAGAAGCCATGGGAGGCCAGGCGCAAGGCCCACGAGGAAGAGTCGGAGAAGAAAAAGAGGAGGGGCGGCAGAAGGGGTAAGGGGAAGCGGAATAGCGACTCCAAGGAAGAGCTTGAGAAGTCTGCTGGTGCCAAACCTAAGCCGTCGCCGGCGCCTGATGCTGGCAAGGAAAAGAAGGAGCCCGCCGCGAAGCCAGGGAAGCGGAAGTCCCGCGAAGACTCTCACGATACAGAGGGCAAGGTGCGTTGACTTGCTTGAGCGACAAATGACGTTGGAATGCTAACCAATACTCTTTTAGACTCCCAAGATGCGACGCGTATCAGAGAACGAGGCGGTTCCCGTACCTGTACCTGCGCCTACACTTACACCTACACCCACACCTGCATCCGCACCCGCACCCGCAACCGTACCTACACCTACATCTACATCTACACCTACACCTGCACCCGCACCTGCGCCTGCACCTGCACCTACACCTGCACCTACACGCACGCTTGTCAGCTATACGCCACCCCCAGACCTCGTCAAGTCAGTAACAGAGCTGCCCAATGCACGGATGGGGCCAGCAAAGGCCCTGATAAAGTCCATCGGTCATGTCCTGGGAACAATGCAGAAGCAGGGTGACCTAGAGCTAGATGAGGGCACCTCTATCGAGTCTATGTCTGAGACGTATGCTCTCCAAATTGAGCGCGCTGTCTTTGATACGCACCCCGTGACCAAGGGACAGAAGGAGTACAGCCAGCAGGTTAAGACGCTTAGTTTCAACCTCAAGAACAACCCTGAGCTATGTAGCTCGCTTGTGGGAGGGACTATGTCACCATCGAGCCTGGCCGTCATGACATCAGAGCAGCTTGCCTCGTCGGAGATGCAAAAGCAAACGGCCGAGATGAAGGCCAAGGCCGAAAAGCAGTCCATCCTCTACACTTCGGAGACTGGGCCACGTGTTCGACGGACACACAAGGGTGAGGAAGTGGTGGAAGACGAAAGTTTCGTGAATAGCGATGCTCTGCCTCTGCCTGCAGGACCGCGCCGATCGGCCACAGTTAAAAACGAGCCGTCAGGGGGAGATCAAGTGGATCTTGCCTCGCACCCGGCACAGCACGAAGGAGGACAGCACTCGCCAAGCAACCCCAATTTCGACATCACCAAGGTCTTCTCAAGCGTCAAATCCCCCACAGGCACACATAATCGTCGGCCATCGGCTCCCGTAACGCAGGCGAATGGCCCGGGCGTGGATGCTGATGTCGACCGGATGCTTCAGGAGGAGAATGAATCACCACCTTACTCACCGACGGAGGAGACACAGGACCCGGATGTGATTTGGCGCGGCTCATTGGCGATGAGCTCCATCGCAAATTTCCCAGCCACGGCCAAACACATTGGAGGGGCCAACTTTGCAGCCGTTGGCCCATGGTCCAAACTCATCCCCAAGCGCATGACGGTGGCTGGGCGCATCACCCAACAAAGCGCTATCGAGTATCTCTGCAGTCTGCGCTACAGCAGCTTGACGGACATCATCGTCGTCAACCTCACCCCAGTGGCACCTGCGGCACATGCCGAGTTCAACGCCCTCATCGACTACTTTGTTAGTAAGAAGCGGTACGGCGTGGTGGGCGACAAGGTAGTGGGCAATGTGCGGGACACATATCTCGTGCCCGTGCCAGCTGGAGAGGACAACTATCCCGAGTTCATGCTGAATCTGGTGGATAACAAGGTCCCGAAGAGTCGAGCTGAGCCGATGCTGCTTGCCGTTTTTGTTTACCGCAACGACCCGGAGCATTTGAAGCAGATCAAAGACTCGGGGATGACACCACAGGAGGCAAACAGCCCTGGAACGCCAACACCAACAGGCCACGGACAGCGCAGTAACTCGACGGCATCGGTGTCGGGGCCATCGTTCTCGCCAGCAACGCCGCAAGCGCCGCAGGCAGCGTTCCCGCCACAGCAGCAACCGCTCCACGGCCATCTACAGTCGACGACACCGGTCCCTATCCCACAGCCACCCCATACTCGACCTCAAGCAGCAGTGCCAGTAGCACCAGCACCCCCGGTGCCAACTGTGGTGCCGGGGCAAATGTCAGACGCACAGAAGTACCAAGCGCAGCAGGCCGGACAAGCGATGGCTCATGAAGTGCTCGGCCCGCTGATTAGCGTACCGACGGTGCAATTTCTCATCCCACAGGCATACCAGATGTCACGCAGGGAGTGGGAGGTGATCAAGGGTATCTTCGACCGGGAGCCCCGAGCAAGAGAGGACCTGCAGCACCTGGGCGTGCTTTTGGAGAAGGAGAGCGCAGAGAAGAAGGCGGCGGAAGCGGGCCATGCACACTGATGAAATTGTTGCTGGAGTCGAGGGGGTCGAGGGAGACGGGAGAGACGAGGGAGGATGTGGGAGATGAGGGAGACGAGGAAGACAGCTTGAGGAGGAAAAAGAGGAAAAAGAGGTGGAGGGGGAGTATTTCGGTGCTTTCAACTTGCTATGGAACCCCGTTGTCGTCGCGTTGACAAGTGGGTGTGTTTGGATTTATTATGACGACCTGGGCAAAAACTAGGAATGATGGGGCGGAGGGATGTCGAGTTCATCTGCCGCTGATGGCTGGAGGCAATATCTATTCTTTTGGTGGCTCTGGTGAAGCTACATGTGTATCTAAGCTTGTCGACTCGCTTCAGTCATGATGATGGGGACCTGGTAGCTCTACTACCTTAGCTACAATTGCAACTCCATGTTTATGGCCATGGTATATGTCGTGGGAACAGAGCGAGGTTCCGCTGTCTGTACTTTTCTTGAGTCACTGTTATAGATTTTCTATTTTAGGAGATTGAATGAGGCTTGGTTGCAAATGCGTTTCCGTGATGCCGGCGACGATGCAGCGTCAACATGAACTAACCATGACACAAACGGAGTCTCATGCGCCGACCAACCAGCCACCAACGGAGTGGCCGACCCCTCCCCCGTCTCGCGTCGCCTCGTCGTCTCGTCTGCTTGCACCAGTCCCCCCAATAGGAAGACACGACCCCGGGCTTTTTGGGTGCCCTGGGGCCCCCGTCGTCAACATTGAGGCTTATGAGGGCCCTTGGCTGCAGCTGTGCCACACGGGGCATACTCGTAAATGAAGCGGAACAGACCCCCCACAATGGTGACGCAACAAAACCAGGTCGTGGAGCCCAAGCGCAACCTTGGCTGGCCTTGTTTATCCGCCTATAGTTCCTTCTTGCCATCTGCATCATTGCTCAATTCATCACCTGGACATTCCATATTCCCTTTCTTTTTTCATCCCAACACCTCCAGCTTTGTAAGTACGCAATCACGCGTCGTCAACCTCTCGCTCCCCTCCACGTTTCCTCCATCTGTTGCGCTTTCTCTGTGCTACACCGCCCAACCAGCCTGTAATTACAGCGGATCCCTCAGCCTTACTGACCCAAGATCCAGATACTCCTCCCCAAACCTTCCAATTCTTTCAGCAACAATGGCCTGCGGATCCTCCCACTCGTCCCTCGTTAACCGCAGCGGCCCCGGCAGCGCGGCCACCTCCATCGCCGAGAGCATCGTCAAGCCCGCCGAGGCCACTGGCGGCAGGACCCGCTGCATCGAGTGCGGCGACTACGAGTGCTGCTGCATTCCCTGCACCATTCTGTGAGAGGAGATGGCAAGGGCATGATATGACCGGTCCGGGTGAATTTGGGTCCGAGCGAGTCCTTTGGGGGGATTGGAGTTAGAGATATCAATGAAGGGAGTGTCTGAGTGTGGCGGTAGCTGATGGATAATGGAATTGAATGTGTCATGAGCTTTGTGGTATATTGAGTTCCTATCGTCTTCTCATGTGTCTTCTCATGTGTCTTCTCTATGCCTCACGTACTGGAAGGGCCCTTGGAATTCCAACATGGCAACGTCCCTAGACGCTGTGCATTGCTGTTGCCCGCTGCCTCGCCCTGCACCTTGGTTTCTCTCCGGCAGGCGCCCAGTAATTCGTAGAGGTCATATGCTGAGACCCGCTAGACGAAGCGTTTGTTCTAACGGTATATGGGAAGGATTGTATATGATACTGTCGCAATGGTTTCGCGCGTCTGTATCTTTCGAGATGAAGACTTACCCCATGGGTTTCTGGCGTCGTCCAATGCCCCTCGCCAGCTATTGGTCCAGTGGTGATGCAGTATTCTCATGCACTGTTATGGGGTAGTAACTAGGTGCTGATTGATGGAATCTCGGGTGTATAGACCGTCAGCCTGCCACTACGCGGTCGTCATGGCTGCTCAATGGCATTGTCAATGTCCCTTTGTGGTGACTCTTCCCCATGATCAAATCGTGTATTAGGCAAAAAGGGCATCCGTAATAGCCCAGGCATCTGATTCCCTCTCCAATGCCACCGCCTCCCAATCCTCGTCGTCAGCATCGCCAAGCGGCTTGGGTACCTCCGGAACGCTCAGGCTCCCCAGCCCATCCAGCACGCGCCGGGCCTTGTCCACCTGGGTCCGGATAGCCATGGTTTCGGTGCGGGTGCGGTCGAGGTGCTCCTGCATCATGGCAATGGCCGACTCACGGGCCTGGTGCGGGCGGTACTCGTTGAGGATGTGGTGGAAGTTGATGAAGAGCGTGCGCAGGTCCTGGACCTTGGCCTCCGCGTGAGACGGGTTTCGGGAGAGGGTACCGGAGAGCTCAAGAAAGTTGAGGAGGAGGGACTTGGCGAGGCGCTTGAGCTCGAGAGCGCGGTCGAAGTGCTTGACGTCTTTAGACTCGGTCGGGGCCGCTGAAGGGAGATTGGCGATGCCCTGCTCCTCTAGTGTAGGGAGTTTGTCATCGAGCTGCAGCGGAGGAAGCCGAGTTAGCGGATTGTGCCACGGTTCATATGCACTCGCTCATAGAGAGCAGTTAAGAGTTGCATCCTACCATGTACTGGTCACCGAAGACCCTCCAGCGCCCGTCGGCCGGCTCCAGAGGCGGTTGGAGATTGAGAAGCTCCTCGGGCAGGTCTGGGATGCGCGTTGGCGCCTGGTCACTGCCATGCTGCTGAGTGTGTGCCGCCTTGAGCTCCTCGATCCGAGCGAGCTTGTCGGGTGTGAAGTCCTTCCAAAAGGGCGGCGGGTTGGGGAACGTCGAGGAGAGCGTGTTTGCCTCCTGCTGGTCGGCCATCTTTCAGGCGTCGAGATGATGTCACCTCATGAGAGGGAGGATTGGCGTCCGGGGGTTGAAGCGTGGAGGAGACAGAGAGATCTATCTCGCGAGAATCAAGACAAGACAAGATAGGCACCAGATCGTAGAGACCCGTCGAAACGAGATGGAATGTCGTCGCAAAGAGGACCCGCAACTCCGTAGCGCGCCGTAGTGGTGCTTTGACTGAAGTGGAGGGAAAGTGGGTAATCGATAAATGGACTGAGACCTTGGGAAAGGCTCCCTCTGAGCTGGGGATCAACGTCAAGAGAGACAAAAAAGAAACACTAAAAGAACTAGAGGCCGAAGGAGCTGTTTTTGAAGATTTTTTTTTTCTTTTTTGCGGACGCGGATAATAGCTTCTTTGGATCCGAGTTGCCTAGAGAATCTAGAGCCCAGAGTTAAGCTGACGCTGCTCCAGGGTCTCTTTCAAGGTTCGGTTTAGGTTGCTGGGTGGTCTGCGCCGGCTAATTGTCGGAGACGGCTCACCTTTCTGCCCCATGTGAGAGAGCCCATCACTAACAACGCCGCCTTTCCTGTCACCTCTGTCTCTCCTCCTCTTCCTCGACTAATCTTCTTCTTCCTTTTATATACATACCAAGCCAATCCACTTATCTATAATCCGTACTCGTCATTTTCCTGCCGTCAATTGGCAGCCAACGGGCCGTCCCTCCGCCTCCCCGTCCTACGCCTCCCCTCCCCTCCTTCTATCTCGTCTCCCGCCATGGCCGACGTTCGATCTCTTCTGCGCCAGCAGCGCGCTGCTCGCCGCATTGAACACCCTCACGCCGCCTACTCCGATGCTGGCAAGCTGCTCTGCACCTTGTGCCACGACCACATTAAGACCGAGTCCCTCTGGGATGGCCATGTCCAGAGCGACGCCCACAAGACCCGTCACCTCCAGCTGCGAGCGGCGGCCCAGGCCAACGCCGCCAGCGAGGCCCAGAAGACAGCCCACAAGCGAAAACACGATGACGATGATGAGGATAGCGGCAACGGCAGCGGTGATGTCGATATGGAAGATTCTACGAGGCGGAAACGGAGCAAACCAGACATGACTTTGCACGGGCCCGAGGCGGATGGGGACAAAGACCAGACCCTGACTCCACCCCGGTTGACAAGGAGGACTTCTACCACACCGTCGCAGGGCATGGAGATGCAGATCCCTTCACGGCCGGCCACGCCCGCGCACCGTGACGGACCCGCATCGTCTACCCCTGGCCAACCTGGCAACTCGCTGGCCTCACAGTCTGTCACCGCTTCCAACACCACCTCTCTCCCCTCACGGCGACCGAGCACTTTGGCAACCGAAGACCGACCAGGTTCAACAGCGCAACAAGTTGACGAGTCGGAGTGGGCTGCCTTTGAGGCCGACATCGCCGCTACGTCAGTCCCCTACGACGAGGATGCTGTCATCTCGGCGCCTGCCATGACCGCGGACGAGACTGCTGCCGCCGCCGAGGCCGAGGAAGAGGAGGCCAAAAAGAGGAGGGAGCAAGCCGACGTGGACCTTGAGGACGAAAAGGAGGAGGCCACCCGGGCGCTGGAGGAGGAGTTTGAGGAGATGGAAGAGCTCGAGGCCCGCGTGCGGCGACTCAAGGAAAAGCGGGAAGCCCTGCGGAAACGAGGCGAGAGCTTCGGCCAGGACGCAGTGCCTGCGAAACCCACAACCATGGGAAAGGAGAACTTGGAAACTCCGATAGACGAGGAAGACGAGGACGAGGAGGAAGATGAGGATGACGATTGGGACGGATTCAGGTTCCGAACCAACTAGGCAGTCCCTTGGGAATAAATGCCTTTGCGAGAGAGAGAGAGAGAGCCCACAGATGGCACCTCCTCATGTACAAACAACACACAACCTACATAATGTATCATACAAAACAACGGCTTTGTCTGTTAAGCTCTGCCCCCTTTGGGCAAGGGCTCCCCAGGAACCGCATCCCCATCGGCCTTTCGATGGTACCGATGTCTACCAAGCCGCCAGGGCTCAACAGTGAGAAAAAGAAGGCGGTTCGAGAATTGAACATGGTCAGAAATGGACAAGACAGATCAAACTGCCAACTAGCAGTCTAAGCACGATACCACACCCTTTGCGCCCGCAGTCGTGGCGATGTGTCACCACCAATATCACCACCGTCACTATCATTACCATCACCATCACAGCACAGACTTACCAAACAGCAGCCATCGAATCCTCTCCCCGACCAACACGCTCCCAGAACTTGCGTAGCCTCCACACACGGCCGATGCCGCGACTTTCTTCCCAGCGTTTTACGCCTTCCTCGCGCTCCCTTACCTTGCCTTTCCATTTGGACGCAATCCACTGCCGCAGTCCATCCTTCACCCTCTCCTTCTCAATGGCTATCTTCTTGGCCATCAGACCCGGCGCAATATGGACGTTGCTCAAGCCAGGCACGCACTCCTTGGGTAGCACACACCGCTCTACCAGACATGCCGGCGAAGGCCGAGTTGCTAGTCGGCGAGAGAGTCTAATGGATACAAGGGAACGGGCAAGTCGTCGCGAAACAACTGACGTGTGTGTCAAGAAGATGGAGCGGGAGATGAGATCGGCCAATGAAGGGCGTGAGGAGGACCAGAGGAGAGGCGGGAGAACGCAACGGGCACGGCGAAGACGGTAGTGATGCAGAATGGGAGTTCGCGAGAGGCTACGAAGCAAGTGGTTCGTCTACGTTTCTGTCAGTCATTGTCCCGGGGGTTTTTGAGGAGAAATCGTTTCATCATTCCGTGTCAAGTCAAGTTCAGGGACCGTTTGTAAGGAGAAAATGATAAAGGGCTGATAGCTGAGCCATCAAAAACCTACCCTTGATGTTGAAAGCAGATCGCCCACATCTAGGAAGCCCAGAATGTGGAAGAGAACCTCGTTTGGCAAGTGCTCGAGATGGAGTGGGTTGGACGAGACCCCGTCGAGGCTGTGCCAATGGCCATCATGCCAGGCTATGGGGTGATAAGCAAGGACGGCGTCAGCATCCGAGGGGGCTGGGAGGTCAGCCTCTTGCGAGAGGATGGGGGCGATCGAGAAGACTGCGGGTTGGGCATCAGCGGCCGTCAGTCGCAGGGCTGAAGGCACTCGTAACCGGGGCCGGGCCAACGCTACCTACCGGGGCTATCTGGACAAGGTGATGAGAGAGGCAGACTGTGCGTCTGCGAGATGAGCTGGTCAGTCCGGGTGGCGGCAGGCTCCATGACAGATCTAGAGACTAGGCGCTGCAGGCGACGGAGGGAACCGATGGGGGTACCTAGCGATGAGGTAGTGGGACAAAGCCAGCGACTTTTCGCCTTGGAGGGTATGAGGAACGATGCAAGGATGTCCTCATCCGGGTGGGAGTGTGACGGCACAAAAGCGGCGGGCGGCGGGCGGCGGTAGACTCCACGGACCCCGTTGCAGGTCCGGTTCGGTGGTGAGGCCGAAACAGCGGCGGCGATGGTTGGCAGATTGCTTGCCGGCAGCTTCGGGAGGCCACAGGGTTGGTGGCTATCAGTGGGAACTTTGGGAGGCAGTCTCGTTCCAGAGGGTCAACCAGGCTGAGGGGTGTTGTTTCGAAGCTGGTCAATGCGGCGGCGGCACGACACGACACGACACGATGGGGAAACGGGCGGCGCGTGAGCAGTGAGCACTGTGAGGAGGAGATAGGTCGCGATATATGGCCGGTGTATTAGTCGACGGGGTCGCGGCCAAATACGGGCGGAAGACGCGGCCAGGCGAAGTGATCAGTGGAGCCGAGTAGCGGGAACCAGGCGGGTGAAGATCGAGATATGATCTGAGCCAGGAATGTGTCAGGGCACTGAAGGATAAATGCGAGTACCCTGGAGACTCGGGGCGTCGGCACGGATATCCTGCTTGGCGGGAGAGATGATTGTTCAACGATGTGTGGCGGAGACGAGGGTAAGATGGGTGTGAATGTTTGAGGTGTGATATAAGATAGGTAGGTACGGAGTAGATAGGCAGCAGGTATAATACAGGCAGCAGTGGTTCGCAATTATGGATGTGTTTCAAACCGCTCACTTCCTCGGTTCAAAGACAAGAGCGGGATTGATAGAGACAGAGAAAGAGAGAGGCGACCGTCGTCCTGGTATCGAGGATGAGAATTCTAGGTAGATGTGTTAAGCATGCAGATATGAAATACGGATGGAGAGTAGCTTGGTGAGGAGGATTGAGTTAAGGTGTAACGGCGAGAAATGGTGGGGGATGAATCGAGTTGGAGAGTTGGGGCGAGGAAGCCAAGTGGGGGAAGGTGCGAAGGGGCCGAGGGGTCGAGGGGTTCGAGGGGACAAGGCGCCTGCCCACGCCGGCAGGTGGACAGATAGACAGGTGGACGGACAGGCAGGTGGACAGACAGGTGGGGTAAGTGCTTGCACGCGCCTGTGCCAGATGTGCCAGATGTGCCAGATGTGCCAGCCTTAATAAAGCACTATCATGCCTTAATTGACTAGTCTGGTGGCATGTACAGGCCGTGCGGCCAAATGACAGCCAGCATAATAATTGCGAATAAGGCACTCTCCGGTCAGCAGGCAGGCATCTGCCTACATGACCTACCTCGGTAAATAGCGGCATTGGGGGGGACAGGATAGTGTATGGTCGCGGAAGGAAGGGTATCCTGGCTCTTAGTTGCTGTCAGGCAGAGAGGAGGTATGGGCTTTTGCAACATGTACTTTATCCCGCCTGATGGTGGTGTTGGGTGCTGGGTGTTGGTTGTTGGTTGTTGGTTGTTGGTTCAGCCGGGGTGCACTGAAACGGCGACCAGAAACCGCCCTGAAACATGCCACTAAACGCCTAATCGAACCGCCCGGACGACAACCCGCCGCCCGGACGTTACGTACACTAAAACTATAGGGCCGAGAATAGTCAACCTCAAGGGTTATCAACCAACCGCATTCGGTTATCTATATCTACGCAATGGATAGGACGAGTATGTAATATGGATCGTAACTTGAACCTTGGGGTTATTGCCCTCCCCTTTCTGAGATTTTGGTGCAACGGAGGGCTATGGGCGTGAGTACCCACCTACATTACGAACAAGTCACTGATGTCTTGGAGACTTGAAAAATATTCCCTAATCAGTAGCGACTCCCGGATGTTCGGCTGTTTCGCGGCGAGGTTACAGTGGGTTATCCTCCCTAGGGTGACTGTTGTCCGGAGCAGACGGGGGCTCTTGCGCCCAAGTCACTAGACAATACCACAGAGACTCAGGCTGTGGACGCCCCGAGCTCCCCTACTTGGGTACCGATGCGCCAAGACTTGCCATGTGGCTATGGAAAGATATTCGCTGTTGCAATTGGATCGGTAGTTGAAGTGGCTTCAGTGGAATGGAGGTGGATGGGGCAGAATAGTCGGAAGCGTGGAAGAATGACCCGGTGGCAAACCAACTGTACAAGGCCGATTCAGGTATGGGAATGGCTCGGCAGTGCTGTCCTCGTTTTTTCATGTTATCGCCGTTGCAGCTCTGCTGCTGGTAAAGACGGTGGCGCAGACCGCGGTGGTGGAGCTGATTCCGCCGGGTTGAAGTTTGCCGAAAACAGGCCAACGCTCCGGGGCCAAGGTGCTCCATCACTCCTTCGTAGATGGATCTAGATCGTTTTTCCGGCATGCTAGCCTTTGCCATCTGCAAACAGTGACCTTGCTGCTCACTTTTGTTCAAGTGATTCCCCCGTGACATCCTAGTGAATGCATCTATATGTTGTGTAAGTTCTCTGCGGATCCTTCATAGCGCGCTCTGGCGGTGTGGTTTCTTTTCCTGACTGTTCCTTCCGTGGCATTCGCACCTGCCTACTTTCCCTGGAAGAGGCACTGCCCGGCCAGACCCAAGGCCACCCTCCACCCGCTCCTCCCGTTATTGTTGTTGTTGGTCGAGCCAACAAACTTATGACTTACTGAAAACGAACGAGAACAACAAGGCCTTCATCCAGGCATCATCACAGCCTCATCACCGTTGTCGTCAACCCGACAACAACAACAAAACAACAAATGCCCACCCGGACATGATGAATTGCCGTGGCATAATCGCCGCCAGCTTGCCGGACTCACGAACGAACTCACGACCCCACCTCGCCGCTGGCTTCATGCGCGGATCGACGTCCCTGCCGCTGCAGCACCCGCTGCACCTACAACTGCGCCCTCACACTCTCTTCATCATTTTCACCCGGGTGCAGGAGCAGCAGCAGACCCAGCCAGCGATGACACAGCATGGTGATTGCGTTGTTGTCGATACCAGCATCATTATGCAACATGCGGTACTACAAGTCTGCAAGTCTGTAACTCAACCAGCCCCTCGCATTCACTGACGTAGCGTTCTGCACTCGATTCTTTTGCAACCAAGGTACCTCCCTACCCATCTATCTCACGGGCATCCACATGTGCATCCGGAAAGGATTAGAGAGGCAGCCCGCTGGCATCGTATCGCATCACACCAAATCACATCACATCGCATGTCGCGGTCTCCCGTGGTCTCGTCGCCGCCCCGTGACAGTGACGGTGACGTGTAAATGGAGTCCACCCCGAAACTCTGCGGCCGTCTCGTCAGGCCCAAGGCTAAAGACTCAAGGCCTAATGTCAAGAGGCCCCGGATCCAGGCTATAGCCCCATGCCCTAGGCCCTAGGCTGTAGGATCTTAGGTTTAGGGCCCCATATCGAGTGACGGGCCCGCGATGCATCGCATGTTGCACTTTTTCTTGTGGCTCTCGTCTTTTCTCCATCACTGCCTCGTCTCGCATCGCCCCGTCACGCGTCTCCTCTCCCTCCCCCCATCACGTATAGCCTCCGGGGAAAGGCTGCGAGCGGCCCATTGGGTGACCCATTGGGTGGTCTGGTCGGCGGACAGCAAACCTGCATTCTCCCATGCCTCCTCTTCCGCAGCAGTGACCTGTGCCTCGATCTAGCAGCCATTGGGCCTCAACGATCCTGGCCTCCCTGGCAATCATCAGGCTGAGCAGCAGCCTGGCCTGGGTGCTCTGCGTTGGGCCAAAGTTGGCGAATGTCGTTGCCCTTTTCGGTTGATTCCGCCGCTCAAATTTGACCACCCCGACCGTCATTGCTATCACCGATGCACCGCGCCTCGGCCGAAGCGTATGGCACACATACGACAGCACTGCCCGTACCTTTTTGGCATCTCGTTGACGCCTTCCAGCCTGCAGGTCCTGAAGGCCCTGACGGGGGCAGCTCCATAGCCGCGCTCCACTTGTGACTTGACGGCCTTGCATGTAGGCCACGGCCAGTCTCCATGGAGTCGTGGCACGGGGCCATGACACGATATCTGAGCGCCTCGCAGCAGCCTTGTTTCTGCCGCCGCTTCATGCAACATTTCTCGCCGGCTTTGCCTGTCAAACGCCATGCGTGCGCCAGGCTCCCGCTCGTGTCCCTGTCTGGTTACGGACTGCCGCCACCCTGCGCCAGAAAACCATGATGGACGCCTCTGTCCCATGTTTCACGGCTGGAAGGTTTCCCACTCCATAGCGGGCGTGGTGTGGTCAGGTTGGGTCGGGTCCATCGTCAGTTTGCTCACTCAGTGCACACTTCGAGTTGCGCGCCGTCGCCCTTGCTTGGCCTCCCAGGATGGCTACGCTTGGTGATCCTGGCACCCAGCCAATCATGACGGCAAAGAGCCGCCCATGCGGCGACAACGGAAACACGTCTGCCGCACGGGAAGACCCAGCCTCAACCCGCTTCAGCCCGCCCCAGCCCCTGGTCCGGTTCCTTGTCACTTGTCTCCCCCACACGACTGGGGCGCTGCGATTCGACGGCGTCGTCCTGTCTCGGGCGACGGGCACGGGACTGGGATTGGGGCTGTAACTGGAAGTGGATCCGTCGTCGACCTGCGACCGCTGGCGCGCGGGTTTCTTTCAGGACTCCGACGACGCGCCTCGGGCCATCCTGGACGGCGAATAGCGCTTTACACTCGAGCTTGACAGTGTCTGGGCTGGCCAATTGACAATCCCCATGTGCTTGTAGGCTCGTGGAAGAGATCGGGTTGCCCCATTGGCCCCAGGTACGATCGGACGCTTCCGCCCCGTTACTCACGAACAGGCTTCATGCAGCGCTTCCCAGACACATGATTTACGTACAGCAACCCAGGAATCCGGTTCAAGTTGGAACCCGTCAAACCTGGGTCACTCAATAGGCCTGAGGCTTATTGGGCGCTGGCTGTTGCGGAATTTTCTAGCCCGTCTCCATTCGGCCGTAGCGCGTCTCTGCGCCTTGACGTCGTTATGTACGTGCTTGGCCTTCTCGTCATGGAAGGCCGAATCTGGGCCTTGTCCTTGCAATTGAGCCGCGCTGCTGCTTCGCTAGCCCCTGGCTCCGGGCCCTGCGTGAAGAAAGATTGCTGATCCTTCCCCGGGCTCTGTGCGGCTGTGCGCTGTGCCCTGGCATGAGCCCCTCGTTTCTCGTTTCTCGTCTCTCGTGTCTCGTTCCTGGACGGTGCTTGGCCGGGCGTGCCGAACCACTGTCGGCTTCCGTGCCGCCCCCGTCCCGTCTCCGTCATGGCCATGGTTGCTTCGCAGA
>JAANBB010000154.1:0-81015 GCA_014621425.1 Cylindrodendrum hubeiense
GGGGGCACGAACATGGGATCATCAACAAGGCGAGAAGGGCGGAATTGGGGGGATACGCGGAAAAGCGGCCTCGGGCTCTTTGTCGGGGCGGCGCCGTGTTAGCACCGATTCTCTCGCCCAGGCCCGGCATGGGATTTCTGAGATTTCGGGTGGCGAGCCATGGGAAAGCCACTGTCTGAGCTGCCCCCGCGGGACGTGTTCAGATGGCTTGCCAGGCAGGACCCGGCATCGCACAGATCGGAGCGCCGGCATTGGTGGTTCGTGAAGGAGATTTGAGCAGAGGCCGAGCGTCGAAATGAGACACTCAGAGACAGGCAGCCCGGATCGACAGTGTTCCGGCACGTATGCCATGCATGTCTCGATTCAAATCCAATGCTTGGCTTAAGCATTGGCGACAGCTGTGTCTTGGGTGACAGCTTCACTGCCAGCTCTCCACAGGGCTGGCCACCGAGCGCCCTCACCGGTCTCGACACCGTCCGACTCGCACCGGGCTTCGACGTCGGCCATGTCCATCACTTCTCCACGATAACAACCGGCTCCCTGGTCCTGGCCGTGCTGGCCTCGTAGCAACGCTCTGGCCAGAGCATCTGGTCCCGTGTTCTTGGCAAAGGGAACCTGTCGGGCCAATCCAGACGTCGTTCGGCCCGGTCTAAGGATAACCTTTGCGCAGTTCCCTTGGCAGCTTGTCACTATGGCCGCCCCCCAAAATTGCATGGCCGCTTCTGCCCACCGAGGCTACGAGACTGCGAGACTGCGAGACTGCGAGAGGACGGTGGTCCACCCGCGCGCCCTGTTTTTCTCGCTGCCCGTGGTCCCTGTGGTCCCTGTGGTCCCTGTGGTCCCTGTGGTGTGGGCTCGTCCCCCGCCCGAGACTCTTCGTCGATGTCATTGAACGGGACGTGCGGGTAGAGCCCAGCCGAACGCCGGGCGGGCGACGGACTGGCGGGCGGGCGACAGGGGGGACGGACCGGGTTCGCACGCTATGACGTCGAAGACTTCTCTGTCAACGATGGCAGAACCAGCCCCCTGGAGACGAACCGTGATAGACGGTGTGAGATAAACTGAGACTGCGGTTGAGGCCAGGAACTCGCTCGGGATACGGGTACCCAGGGCATCGTTCGCGGTTGAGCCGTCGGTGGGTGAGGGGAGTTGAGCCTGGTGGAGAATCACGCGGGAGATCATCACAAAGATCGACTGGGACGCTCAACCTTCCGACGAAACAATTGCTCTGCCCGCTGCCACTGTTTCCCATTGATTGATTTGCTATCCACCGACGCACAGCCCGTCAACGGCCTGGCCTGTCTTGACTGCACTCTCAAGACTCTCTCCCGAAACCGTGACACCCAGCCTGAACCGATCCTGCATGCGCCAATTTTGGCCTCCCCTGCCACTGCGAATACCCTCAACCACGCATCCAGCTGTTACATCCAGCTCTTCCGTCCATTCCACTCCCCGTCCTCCATGGTCCCCCTGCCTCCCACCCGTGTTCGTCATCCCGCCGTCGCAGCACCGCTGACCTCATCGCGCATGCGCCCACCCCCCCTGTTTGTGTCGCATTCCCGGGCCAGCAACTCGCCAGATGACGACAGTGGGTGGCCCCCTGGACAAAGCGACGTGCAGCGGAGAGGACGCGCCGTCACGGCCCAGGACGCGGGCGGGCGGCGGTCTGCGGGGGCGTGTGGGCCTGTCGCGGGGCGTGAGGAGAATGGGATCGTTCCAGAGGTGAAGGTGGTGATTGAGGCTGAGATCGCGTAGGTGAGGCGGCGCAACACGATGCAAGCCGACAAATGCAAGCCGACAAATGCATGTTTGAGATGGCGTAAGTCAGGGCGTCCATCTGCCAAAAATAAGAGTGAGGCTGCATGTGGGTATCTTCAACCTGATAGATGCATCGTGCGTCCGCCGTTTCCTAGTTTGATACTGTACGAGACCGACATGACCGTCTTGGATACAGTCGGCCACCCCATTGAACGTCAAAATAAACATCTCTTTAAACATGTCTTGTACAATTCCAAGACGGATTAGTCCAGTTATGTGGCTTTGTCCTTATCCAACGCCGTACTCCCCCAGTGACTTCCCAGTGTCTCCCATCCTCCGGCATTACAAAAGCCCGTCTGACGAGGCTGCATACATTTCAGACAATCGTTTTCCATAACATCAACCCAAGACCATGTTGTTTCATCAACTCTCCATCTTTACACCCGTCTCTTTGCCAAGATTCTTGAGCAAATAGCTGCGCTTAAAGTATTCGTTGGGGTGCACAATGGTCTCGAGTTGCGACTGGCTCATGACGCCTTCGTCCTTGGCCTTGCGGATCTCGGCCTTGTGGAGATGTTCAAAGACACTATTTGTCGTTAGCAAGTAATCATTAGTCCGCAACATCCATCCCTATGTGGACCAACGTTGCTCGGGTCTAGGTAATTGGGCACTTACCGGTTGCATGCCATGTGGAACTTTTGCTTGTCCTTGTCTTCCTTCACGCCCTGTATCACCGACCGGTCATTGACACCCATGCTCTGGACCAGTGCATTGAGGTTCTCCAGGTTGAAATGCCGATAAGGGCATCCGTGTGCCTCTCCAGGACCCGGCGGGTGCTCCGTGAGAATCTTTTGACAGCTAAAGGGGCTGTAACCACCACCCCTCCGGTTCGAGTCGCCGCCCACGTCGCCGTAAACGTGGCGGATATTGTATCGGTACTCCTTGTTAAACGTGTCGTCGGTGACTTTGCTGAAGCTGCTTCGCCAAAACACAAGACACTCCTCCAGGTTGAGACCGATGCCCTTAAGGAAGAGCGAGTACTGCAGACGGCCGAAATGCTTGAGATGGGCGTCGCGGCGGAGTGAGCGGTGCAGGTGGGACATGCACGCGGGGAAGTGTTGGGAAAGGCTGTCGATGTTGGCAGCAGTGATTTGCGCGCCGGGAGGGGCCGAGGTGCCGGACATGTAGGAGGCGTCGGGGGTGATGAAGTTCTTGGAAAGGTGGTTGAGGATGGGTGTCAGGCGGTCGTCTTCGTCGAGTCTGGGGAGAGCGCGGGCTGTCAACTGTAGAGCAGTCAGTATCTCCAAGATGGATGTGTTCCGGTCAAGGCCCATACCTCGAGTTGGCGGTCTAATCGCGCTGTGAACTCTGCGAGGACTACACTGGCTTGTTCTCGGCCAGGCACATACGCCTTGCCAGCCCTCACAAAGACCCTTCGGCTTTGGATCAGTTCAGGGACTCGGTCCCAATCCACCTTGAACCACGTCTCCTCCTCCGCGCCCGGTTTCCGTACCGTCATGGCAGCCAACTCCAGGGCATACTCGCGCTTCTCGTCTTCTGTCACTGACTCGCACCAGTCCAAGTCGAGGCCAGCCACGAATGCGGACCGTTCAGCGAGGTCGTCATTGTTGAATCTCAAGCCGAAGAGGGTCGTTTCCACTCGTGAAAATCGCCGTCGCAGGTCCTCGGTGGACGCAAACGCCAACCGGAGGATGAAGTGGCTGTAGTGGTCTTTCTGTCGCTGTGCGAACATCTTCGGTGATCCCGAGGTGTTGGTCTCGAGGGGGAGGAACTTGTCGAGAATGGGCATCATGTGCGCCTTTGTCTCGGCGGGGCTCTTGTTACGGAACGAGCATGCTTCCAGCTCAGCAAGCACTGTCGAGTGTCAGGATGGCGGGTTCACGGCAGAGAATACATCACAGCATACCTCTTAGTCGGTCGATCGCCCACTGCTCGAACTGCTCGAGTGTGATGTCTGCGGTGGGAGGATCGGCGTAAAAGTTGAGGCGATGGGGGTAGTCGAGGTCCTTGTACTGGGGAGTAGCAAACTGCTTCTTGCGGTGGTCGAGGACATTTCGCCGCTTGGGGTCGATTCGATTGAAGTCTTGTCGCAGCATTTTGTCGTTGTGCTGGGTCGAGTGTGGTGAAGGATTCGTGTTGATGGCGACGGATGATTTTGGTGGGAGGGCGTAAAGTGGGAGACGCGACGTTACGCGTTGGTGCTGGAGCGACGCGATCAACCACAGTGTGGGGCACCAATTAAGGGTGCGGGTGGCCAATTGCAGCCAGCCAAATTGACGGCTGTCGAAATGGAGGGCGCTGCCTGACAGGTCACCCCGCAGCGCTCAATTTAGGGAATTTAGGGGTCAGGTCGCTGGTGTAGAGCTGTCACCAGATCGCGAGTCTCTTAGCTTCGATCTCATCCACGTCAAACTCGATTCAACAGGGACCAACCCAGCCACTCTAAGAATATGATACGGTTCCTACCTTTCTCAAATTATTCTAGTCAAGAAAGTTTGAAGGAAACCTCAGCCAGGCTTGGGATCTTTGTCATCGTTATCTTAGATATCTGCCAACAAGACAGAGTTACTGGGCAGTGCGAACAGAGGCAATCGGTGAGGAGAGAGGGCAAGTAGCGAGATCGCATGGTTGCGGATTCCACAAATAAGACCAAGAATGTCGATTGTTCATCCTAAGTTATCGCGCTATGGGGATTTTGAAGCGAAAATGT
The DNA here is from genome assembly GCA_014621425.1 of Cylindrodendrum hubeiense. Classification (NCBI taxonomy): domain Eukaryota; kingdom Fungi; phylum Ascomycota; class Sordariomycetes; order Hypocreales; family Nectriaceae; genus Cylindrodendrum; species Cylindrodendrum hubeiense. The sequence continues at coordinate 4,490 of JAANBB010000154.1, forward strand.
GTTAAGAGCCAAGACGATCAATAATTATTATCTAGTGTTTTTGTTCGATTGGTCATGATCGCGCTCGAGATACTGATCAGTCCCCGTTGTCAGCAACCAGCTTATTGCCGGCCACGCATCATTCAGTTCAAGGTGCTAACTGGCGCAAGCAACCCGATTGTGGCCCGCTAGATGATATGGCGTGGCAATGTCCGAATGCAAGCGAGGCAGGTTCAGGACAGCCCCAGCAAATACTCCTAATTATGACACTCACACAGTTTACCATAGTGTAATGGGAATTTCTGGTTTGTCTCGCTTTCAAAAGCAGTTCCCCTATCATCTCCCTATCACTCAGTTAGACAAGAAAGCGTATTGGCACTAACAAGCGCCGAAGTTCGGTATCTGCTCTTATACATCCGCATCTTGTCCGTTGCCTGATACTTCAGATAGTACTGTGATGATATAATCCAATTCCTAGGTAGCTCTCACTTAGTGACTTATATCCTAGGAAGTGCCGTTTAGCCGCTCTCTGATTCTCCTAGTAGCTGAAGATATGTTCCCTTTGTTTAGGGGTTTTTGGCCGCATTCATCTATGATGAGTGACTGTAACCCCAGCTGTTATTTGGGGCCAGTCATAAAGATTCGTTCGGAGGGCTTATTGTGCGTAGCACAGTACTTCTCATCGGCCCAGGGAGTGGTGATACCCATTCTTTATATCCCGTCGTGGGTGCCGTACAAAGCTCAACATATATCTAGCTCAGCGACTTCGAGCCTCCTATTTGGCAAACTCAACCGTCGTTATTAACACTACTGTCCAACGTGGATGAGTATGGGAATGAATGCAATGCGCATGACACCTGTACACGCAGCCTTTCTGACCAGCCCGTTGCTACCAAGTAAGGCTCACAAGAACATGTCAGTTGACCGCAGGGAGTCGTCTCCTCCCAGTTGACTCTTCCGACCTATTCAAACTACCAATTGAGGTCCTCGGGAATAATTCCCGCTAGACTAAATCCATCGGTGATTCCATCTGCTTTGCGGTCTCCTACAAACCCCTTCTCGGCATCGCGAAACGACGGGAACTGGAGGTGCTAAACCCGGAAAAGCATAAGACTCCATAGGCCAGCGGATTCGTAGCCAATATGGAACAAGCGGAGTGGGAGGCCAATCCACTCTGCAGCTGTTGCAAAGACTCCCCTGGGCCCTCCCCGGCTTGGCAATTCTGCGGTGACTGTGCGAGGTATCACTCTACAAGAAAGACTACATTGGCAGCGTTATGGTCAGTTCTTCGTGGCCTAATCCAATAAGCCATCTTTATGACGGCTATCGCATCACTGCGGCCATCGCAGCAGGCAACTGCAGCAGCTCTGATGCCACTCGACCCGATCCAGAACTCGCTGCAGCAGCTGCAGGGACAGAAATGCGACAGAGATGCGACACGGAGCGAGCGCATCTGGTTCGCATCCCGCAATCCAACGCGCGATTCAGGCCCGTGGTTCGTCGCACATCATCCTGTTTGCCCCATGACCGGGCACGAGACACACAAAACCCGCAAGGCGCAATGTGCAAAAGGCGCAAGGCGGCCGGGTTTATTGCGCCAGGCTTTAACTGCGGATGCTTTAACTGCGGAGGTGCGCGCATGACGGGGGCTGCGATTCCTAATTCTCGGCCCCTCCCCGCTGCAACCCTGGTTGGCCGAGACATTTCCAGGGAGCATGTGCTGACCACGGCGGCGCGGTTCATCACCAGTCGCCATCAATGAGCCATCGCAAATGATTCTTCTCTTCCAATATTATCTCCCGTCTGGGATTCTGGATTCCTCGTTCCTCTGGCAGCACGCTCCTGTGGCTGTTGCTCAAGGGTAGCCTGGCTTTATCTCGCGCTGACGCTGCTGGGGCGTCATTGCACCGCCTCACTCGCCCGTCATGGCTCAGCCCATTGATATCCCGGTCAAGAGGAGTCGCATCCAGGCCGCGACTCTCGATAAATCCGTCTTTCCAGCCGACGAGGGCCCTTATTTCGGATACATTGAGCTGTTCGAGAGGTGAGCTGATGCCTCTGTGCCGCCGGCCAAACTAATTGATTCCAGCGGGCATGTCTATCGGGCCCTCTCGTCTGGCTCCGGCAAGTACGTCGAGATCGGCGCCAGATGCTCGCTGCCTACCCTAGCCTTCATTGTCGAGAAGGACAGGTTCTCGCGAAGCATCACTGTCGAGATTACAAGCCTGGGCCTCAAGCAAGCCGTGTCCCATGCCCTCCGCCAGCCCGCGACGTCATTGGCGTCGCTGGAGCTGGACTTCAACACCGTCCTCAAGAACTATGAAGCCTTGAAAGCCCATCTAAATGACCTCTGTGAGCGGTATCCCTATGATGATGTGACGTCCGAAATGCAGCTTCTGGTGGAAGACCTGCTGCTAGAGCGTGCGCTGTACGATGGCATGAACATGGACCTGCTACGGCAGCGCAAGACCCTCTGCGTGGCCCACCTCCAGGATATCCATGCGCAGAATGTTGGTACTGGATTGAATGAGATTGAAGATTGTTTTTCGCTCGGCCTTATCCCCGATAATATCAGTGAGCAGTATCTGGAGGCACTTAACCTCCGATACGCAGACCTTGCGCGATTGGGGGACTATGCTGAGCTTCGAAGCCTTTGCGAGCCCATTGTGCGATCTGGAGAGATTGAACTCGAATACAATCCCTCCCTAGTTCTCGAAGTTCTCCATAATGGTCACATGGACGTCTACCAGTACATGTTGGACCTCGTTGATCGCACAAAGCAGACCTCGGTCGAGATTCCCGATCCTCAATACTCCGACGTCACATTCGACCACCTCTACGTCGCCATCAGCCTCGGGCAGATTGAAGCCGTACAGTACTTCATTGGTGATCACGCAACCTTTGAAGGGTACGTCTTCGACAATCCTCAGGCAAGCAATGATCGCATCTTCACGCCACTCTTTGCCGCCGCATACTGGCATCAGCCGGACATTGCACGTCTGCTGCTCCAGTCAGGACCAATTTACTATGCAGGTCTGCCACAAGCCACAGCATTGGCACAGCAAAACGGGTCAATAGATGTTCTCCAGGCTTTGATGGAGCATCATGAACAGTCTACCCCGGCCAGTTTTGTTCATGACATCTTTCCTCAGGCAACCTCCTCCCAGTTCCAGTTTTCGGTGTCGCCGCAAAGTTTGCACTACCCAGTTGTTTCCATGGGTCAGAGCCCAGCAAGAAGCGTCTCAGGCATCACGAACGCTCTGTCTGGTCTTGATGGCTGTGTTTCCTTCCAGCCCGGAAGCTTCACATCTACAAGCACCCAACGCGCCATGGCTCAACCTGTGCCAGTCATCACCCCCGACTTCTCTACTCCGCCCATCCTGATTGAGCCAGGTCCTCCCGAGGACTATTCTCAGGCAAGCGACCTCACAGACATGTTTGCTCAGTTCAACCAAATCCCATTCACCTCAATTCGACACACGAGCAGTCACAAAACCCGTCAACAACTCGGCCGTAACTTCATGTCAAGGCTAGAGGAGCGGTGCAAGAAATTGAAGAGTGTATGCAATAATCATCCTACATCGAGGGCTTATGTTCAGGTAGCAAAATACTTCGATGCTGCTCAGGATATTTGGAAGTCGGGTATTGACTGCTTCCGGGAAATCACAAGGAACAAGGCACCGTCGAGCCTAGTCGAGGTCTTGCGGGTTCTTCTTGTCGCCGATGCCCTTGGTTGTCAAATCCCATACGCAAGCGACGATCTTGCACTTGAGTACGAGTAACCCAATGGCCCATAATTGACTTGTACTAACGAGTATCAAGGTTTACGAACGACCTCGGACGATGGAGAACGCTCTTGCAGGGCTCCGAGAAAACAATGTTTGACGAAATTGTCTGTGCGGTTTGGAACATCGACGCCGTCCCAACCTTGGACATGCCCGAGAACGACCCCGACGAGCTCTACCGCTTCCAGGAACTGATCCAGAATCTTATTTCTCTCGAAGACATCAAGCACTTGAAATCCAGATCGTCTGGCAGCCGGCTCCGAGCAGTTCAGCGACAGCTTAAGAGCCGCAAGCGGAAACTCGGGCTGGGGCAGCGAACAGATCGCCCGCCTATTCAGCCCGTCGGTAGTTTCCAGAGCATCGGGAGTGTTCTGGGGAGGTTGACACACGATACGGATTCCTTCTATGAGGATGAAGTTGACCTTGGAGAGTTTATTGACCTTGATGCGTTTGGAGTTGAGCCTGACGACCCAAAGCCAACAACATCCAGCGACCCGATGGAACCGCCCGTGGAGTGGAAAGATGTTCACCCAATAGTGGTTCTTGTTCTCGCATCGGTCGCGTTTTCCATCGCCCTAACTGCAGTATCTGGTAAGTCATTCATTTTCGTATGGGAAGATTTGGAAAATAGCTCACACAACTTCATCAGCAATCCAAGACCCCCCTGAGGAGCATAGGTCAAGGGCGATGCCTCGCGCCGCGCCTGGCTATAGCCGATCGTGTGCCATTGTAGAAGGGTTTCTCAGTTTCCAGTCTGAGGATAAACTCTATGATTCCGGGATAGACGTACGATCGGCCGGCGAGGAATGGTCAAGTCCCTACATCCAGGAGATGAAAAAGGCCAGTCAACGCAACTCCCGTCTCCGGTCGTTGAACCCTGCAGGGGTACCATCGGCAGGTTTGACGGTGGCAGCGTCGATGAGCAGTCCAAGGTAAGGATCATAACGCCATGAAACAACTAGGGAGCAACGGGCTGATGCTGTAGACCAGTGGTTCTTCCTTCATTTCCACCGACTTTTCGTCTCCAGACACTGCGCGCTCAACAGAGCGCCGGGTCAAGTGCCTATCATGCCACAAGACGTTCTCCAGCGTCAGCAACCGTAACAAGCACATGCGGGAGGGGTGTGCGAAAATAGAAAGGAAGGGCTATGTATGCCGCCATGAGAGCTGCACCAAGGTGCTCACAACCAAGTGGTATCGGAAGACGCACGAGCAGACGCGGTGCCGGTTCCGTTGAGCGTTGAGAGGTGCAGGGAGGCAGGGGCCGGCCGGCTAGCATTATAGCCGCGGGGGTAGTTCTGTAAACGGACATATTCTACGATTTACGACAGGGCTTGGATCCAAGGGCACAGCTGCCGGTTCACTAGATGGACATAACATGATTGGGTTGGGTAGCAGTTGGACTGATGGATTACTGAACTAACGGCCTCCCGAAATAGCAGGATGGAGCGGCCAAGAGGGACGGAGACCCGATACCACTTAATATCATATCCCATGCCACGCGAAAAATATAGAAGCAATTGGCAATGATCTGCCTCTAAAAATATCAAGTCAATATGGGCCACGTCTGTATGCTTGCTTACATGGCTTGACGTTGAAACAAACCACGTAGAAGTGTTTGGGCGCCCGCTGAGACAGAGCCTGTCCGCCCCTCTTCTTCCCCAAAGTGTACCCAAAAGCACCGCACTGAACTTGATATAGAGTTGCGCAGGTTGTCTCTATTGGCCCATGAAACCAGGGAACTAAGGCAAATTTGTAAATGACTAGTTTGTTTGCCTTGAACACTGCCTGGATGGCGACTCGAGACTCTAGGCAGATTGGGGGCGAATTGTAACCAAGTGTAGGGTAGGTGGCGAGCCAGTTGGGGTCCAGTTGGGGTCCAGAAGTGGAGCGGGGGCTCTTTCAGGCGTGCGATACGCGGGCGCCTATGCTCCTCGTTGAAGGACAGACCAAAGAGCGGGGGCTGGCGCCACGGCGGGCGTCAACGGCGTGCGCCATCGCCTGGTTTCAACGGCGGCTGGTGGAGCGGGCGCGATTGGAAGGAAGACGACATGGCTGGCAGATTTGGGCATCCTTCGGAGCCGGACTCGGTCAGTTAATTGAGACGGCAGCCATGCCGGAGGAAGCTGTCCGTACATGGCTTTCCTTGAGAGAGTGGGCCAGGACCCGACCGAGCCCCCTGGAACCGACGGGTCTGGGCGGCGGTGCAGATGCTCCAGGGGTGCAAGAGTGCTTTGCATCCACTGTAACCGCAGTCGGTAGGTGGAGGTTATCGGCTGTGATCACGCTGCTGGTTGACCCTGAATGAGGCTTAGGCGCTGTATCTGAGGGTCAAGGATTCTATTAACATGCCAGGATCGCGTCCAGGTTCCCTCCTCCGGCGACTTTTTGATTCACCTTTCGTCGCTGTACTATTGCTGCATGGACACACACTGACACGACGTCCCCTGTCTGGTGCGTTTGCATTCGAGGATGGGGTCGAGTGCGTCGTGGTGCAGCACTTTTTGGCAGCACGTACAGGGCCCCCGAACAGCCAGCAGGGTATCCTACAGGGGCCTTGCAGGGGCCTCGCAGGTCGTAGCAGGGGCTTGTAGGGCCATAGGGCGTAGGGCTGAACTGCCTGAGGCGAGGCGCCTCATCTGGCCCAGCACCGAGAGAAGCGCCATTCAGTGCGCCTTCTCCACCACCACTTCAAAGGCACCCAGAGCTGCCTCCTCCAAGCGCGGATCCGGCTCCGCCACTGCAAAGAGACCACTCGCCCTCCTGCGAGCGTCGTTTATTCCCCTCGGAGAGATATGAGAGATAAACACACCGATGCCTGCCCCCGGCGGAGCCTACCCCGGACGGGCCACTGCTGCAAGCGAGGGGGCGCAGGACCGCCATCAACACCACCACCACGCGGGCGGTACTCGATCGAGGTCGAGCGTTCGCAACCGTGAGGCCGGTCCCCAGTGCATCGTGGCAGTCACAGTGACACCAACGCGGTGGAGGCCTTGCTGACCGCCGCCGCTGCCAGCAAGCGCCCAACGCTACGGAATCACAGGCCTTGGCCCCCACCGAGCTGATCGACTGGACATGGATCATGCCTCCTGCACTCTGCGGGGGACCACTTGCTCGACTGCAGCCCCCCGGCGCTCACCCCAGCACTCAAACGGCCGCGTCTGGCTGTCTGGCTGCCTCTGCTGGGCTGAGGGGGCCGGAGACCAGACGAGACGAGACGAGAGGGGAGCAAACACGCACCACACACGCCCACGGAGTTCCGTGATAGAGGCACACACGGATTTCCCGTCACGTCGGCACGATACACCATACACCGCACAGCGACACGGCGGCACGGCGACACGGCGACGCAACCACACGACCACACGACCACACCCGGCCCGCCGCTTCCTGGGGTTCCCAGGCACAATATTGCCAGCCTTAAGGGCACCACCATTTCCTGCCCAGCACCCCCAGCCTTCCGAGGCTCACTCGTGTCGCTCGCTCGCTGCCTTGCTTCCGTCTAGCCTCCAACCCTCGCCTTCTCACCGGGTGTCGCTTGTCGGTGCCTTGTGTCGTCATTTCTCAAATAAACCCCTGTCCGCCAGTCATCTCCCTCCGCGAACACATTGAACCTTAACAATTCCTGCGGCCGCAGCTCATTGACAACCCTCCTCCCTCATCAGAGGCCGTCTCGCCTCTCATCCCCTCCACCTTAAACCCTTCATCTGCCACCGCTGCCCAACAGCCCCGAGCCGAGAATGGCAATGGCAGCCACTCGCGTCTTCCCCGTTAGACGCAATTCGACACCAGGCGACTCGGACGACACCGACATCAGCATGCCTCGGTCAATCCCCCGCAAGCGCATCCCCAGCCAGGAGTGGGAAAAGAAACGGCCCATCATCACTCGCCTCTACCAGGAGGAGAAGAAGCCGCTCAAGGAGGTCATGGAGATTCTCGAGCGTGACCACAACTTTACTGCTACGTGCGTTCTTCTTATCCTTGCTGCTCCCATCTGCATCGCGGTGATGTTTCTGCCACCGCAACAGCTGGCCGCGGCCGTGTGATGAATGGACCAACTAACTCGTCGGCTCCAGTGTAAAAATGTACAAGTCGAGAATATGGAAGTGGGGTCTCGACAAGAAGCTCAAGGGTGATGAGGTCCTCGCCATACTCATCCTCAAGACAGAGCGTGACGCCCAAGGCAAACCCTCCGAGTTCACCATCCGCGGCCAACCTGTCGACCTCGACAACATCAACCGTTACATCCGCCGCAATCCTTCACTTGTTGCTCGCTTTCAATCCGGCGAAGTGCCCAGCATCCAGACGACTCTCGAGGTCCAGTGCCACACCCCTTCACCAGCTCCCAGTCCATCATCAACGGCCCCAATCGAGGTCGGCCCCATTGAAGAAGTTTTGTCTCTCTTCAGGAATTACGTGGATTCATGTTTCACCAATGGGATATGGGAATACGAGTACAACATAAGCTGCACGAGTCACCGACCAGGTGACCGAAGCGATGAGTTGTTTGAGCGCGTGATGACCGGCTTTGCTTTGGTCAACCGCTCCATGATGCGAAAGGACGAAATCTCCATTGAGGCGATCCTTAGCCCGGCATTTGAGTCTCTCAAAGAGATCGTTGGCTCCGAAAGCCCCATATTCGTCGCTCGAACAGCTTGTTTGCTGTGGTATCTTGATCGGAATCACAGGAACGACTTGCTCCGGATAGTCTTGGATTATCTGGCTGGCCTGGTCCCCATTGTGCTTGGCCAAGACAACCCCATGGTCCGCATTTGGCAAATCTTGGGATCCCCACAGTTCACCGAATACTCCGAACTTGCCATGCGCCTCTACTCTACCTTGGTACCACTGATGGAAGAGCGAATTGGACCCGCGAATTACATAACCGCCATTCTATACGGTGATCATATCGATTATCTGCTTGGCCACGATCGATCTACAGAAGCCCTCGCCGTCGCCACCAATTACCGAGCCAAGGCGGATGCCACTGGTTTGCAACACGAGTGGCTCATTGCACTGGCCATTGGCCAAACAGCTGTGTTATGCAAGACCAAGGAGAGAGAGGGCAAATTCGAAGAGGCAATCGAGTGCTTGCAGGCTCTCAAGGAGTACAGCATGGGAGAGGAGCAGCAAACGGTGGTCAACATCCAATTGGGCAACTACAGCTTCCGGATGGGTGACATCCATTCGGCCGTCCAATGGTTCCAACAGGCGACGCGGCTGGCTTTCACTGGCGATGGCGACGAGCGCTTACTTCTGACGTGTCTTGCCAACCTGGAGCGCGCGCTGTCCGAGACGGGCAGAGTGGTCGAGGCTGCCCAGGTGCAACAGTACCGGCTTGGCCGACTATCAGACTTCGCGAGAGACTCGAGCACGTTTGCCAGTCGGCCTTGCAGCTGGAGGGAGCCGTCCCATTCGGAGACACCCAACGCAGCGACCAGCCCCGTCGACGACTCTCGCCGGAGCAGCATCGAAGTCCCCGATTGGCTGTGGGTTGCTACCGAGGAGGCCCGGATGCCGACCGCGACGCCCGTGATGGGCATGACATGATACATGCTTGAGCGACATGCTTGGGCGACATGCTTGGACAACGGGCTGCAAAATGAGTGGCTGCTGACGGCTAACGAGGGAGGCGGGGGCTGTCGAGATATGGGGTACTTTTGACAGGGTTCTTTTTTTTCTTCTCCCCAATTTGTATTATACCCAAAAAGGCTTCTTTTTTCATGATGATGACAACGCAGGGGGAACGGAGGCGATACAAGGCCTGTAACATACACGGAGGGCGGGGTGCCCATAGGGGGCGCGCCATAGAAATTGGACGGGTGCATGCAATTCCCCAGCGGGACGGATACATTTGGGCCTAACAGAAACGGAGTGTTGGGAGCTCAGAGCTCACAGCTCAGCGTTCGAGAAGCCTGAGCTGACGGGAGATATTCTTAGAAACGGGGGCGAAACGGAAGCTGCAGGATTGGGAATGTGTAACCCTCTTCCTTCTCGGCCGACGGGACTGGACTGGAGTCGGGTTGGAACATGACTGCATCGGCATTTGGTAGCTCCGTAGATCAACCCACGAATGACAAATACATCCCTAAACGCTGAGATGAAGCCGCGCGTGTAACGAGTATTTGTTTCCATGATGTCTCTCGCAGAGAAATTCTCTAGAGTTGGGTTTGAGGCTGAAGCTCATAGACATCATGACTATTTATTTTGCCGCCGTCCTTTCAAACACCTCCTCGTGCGGCCACCACTCACGGCACGTGAGGATGTCACTTTCGGGTGTCGCAGGATTATTTTGAGGCTGAAGCAATACCTAGTCCACAAGGGGAATCAATATGCGAGGTGTGTGTATGATAATTATTTGAAATAGAAAGTACATTGCCTCACTAACTCCGACAAGCTCGTATGGCTGACTTAGCATATCTCCGATGGGAGGATCGTGAGAAGTTATCAAATGGAGAAAAGAAAGCTAAGGAGGTGGTGGTATCATGTCTGAGGTTGGTTCTATTACAGTCGTGCTGCATTATGGTCTGACCATTCATCTGGGAGATGCTCTTAGTTCACAGGCTTGTGATCCGGTCGAGAAGATGTCAGCGAAGGCGTGTCACCCCGGACGGAATCCTTCTCGGAGCATTTCCACGATGTAGCCCATGCTTGGACGGGAGGATCGCTAGAGTATTGAGCCAGTGATGGAGAGATGTCAGCCGTGTTAGACGATCGACGAGATGCGGCTGCGAGTTTCGAACACGAGGCATGACAGCCTGACGGATGGGCCGGCAAGTTTCGTGGAAACTTGAGTTTGAAGGCTGTGGCCCACCAAAGTGGCGAGGATATCGCCACCACTTTTACATGCTGCTGATTATATCACAATCGACTGTGGTCTAGCCCTTGCACTGCCGGGTTGAGGTTGGGAGTTGTGGTGGATCAAATAGCACTCCCAGGCCGATGCAATCCAAGACTGTCTTGAACTTTCGAGCTGTCAGTCGTCTCCTCTTACGTTTACTGTTTTTATATCATCCTCGAATTGCTGTTGCTGTGTATCCTCTCAGAGACTTGTTTGATCAACCCATCCCATCCCACCGAGAGGTCATCGTCATCTTGGCAGTGGTTTCAATACTCCACCATTATTTGCATCAATGGTACCGTATATAACGAACACGGTACCGGCCTTTCCTCATGGCTGTGAGGCCATAGCAACTTGAGTCATCTCGTGACATGAGTAAATGGGCATGGTATCGATCCAACTGCTCGACGAGCATTGAGTTTGAGGGAGGACCGATCTGCGTGCATCGAGTAAGTTACGATTCTGAGGTGAGAAGGTAAAGAACAATAAACTAGTGCCTGTTAAATATCACAAGTACTATGGACTAGGGGAAATCTCTTCCATGTAGTATGGTATTTACTGATTTACCTTTTAGGTTGACACATCTCCGCCAAACGTCGTGCTCTCTCCGACTAAAATATCCATCGAAGCCAGCACCTCTAAACCAGCAGCATCCGAGTCTGGGTTGCCAGCAAGGAAAACCCAGCAGATAGTTTCGTCTTCTACTGCCGATTTCGAGTTCTCACTGACCGGACTTAGACCGAGATCTTCGTAACGAACACGTACCCGGTCGAACACGGCGACGGCGAAGGCGACAATCTCTTCGACACCGGGAAACTGCCCCAGAGATTTCACGCTGGATACTTTTCGATATGTGTGCCGTTCCTCAAACTCGAAATAAACATTGATACCATGAACAATGAAAGGATTGGCGTGCTCCTCGAGCAGCGTGGCCTCACAGCTGGCATGTATAAGCCACAACGACATTGCATTTTGCAACACAACTATGGCAATGAAACCGTATATCATGTTGGCGCATCAATTCGGATTAGGAAGGAACACTGGGATATGAATAGGGCTACTGATGGCACAGTTGGGAGTGTCTTCGATAGTTAATAGGGTAAAGGAATCGAAGGCTAAGATCTTTCAATAAGAGGTGGATTGACTAGGCCATGGAAGCGAGGCCTCCACATCACCAGCGACGGCAAGACCATTGCCATGGACTGACTGGGAAATGCCATCGACGCATTGTCCGATTGTTCATGCTAACGAGGTGATGTGTTTCTTGATAGGGATGCAACATATGTTTAGGATATCCTGGACGACGAGCTCACATGTGACGAAAGTGTGGCCTCGAATGTTGCCATTGAGTCTGTTACGAATACAAAAGAGGTTGCCAGCTCATGATCAAGGGGCAGCACGGCAGTTGCCTGGAAACAAGACGTGTACGCATATATTTAAGGGTGGGCATAGGACATGTCGGTAGCTGTCTCGCAGTTTCTGTCCAATCTGTGATCAGAGGATAGGAGCATCATTTTGCAATGAAATAGTAGCTTCATCATGATAGTGCATCACTAAATTCACATGGCGCTCAAAGCTGGATGGATACTCGGTTGTACAATCAGCGCATACAATCCATGGACATGGGGCAAATAGCTATGGGGGAAGCCAGCGTTTGGCGTCACAGGGGATCGATCTGGGCATCGTGGGCCTGGTGGGCATCGACGACGACGGCATTTAATCACTCGAGTTACAGATAAGCATTCCGGTTAAAAGCCGACTCTGTCATGGGGCTTCGTATGGGGTTTCCCGATGGTATGGGCGAGGCGTGCGTCGCTATGGTGGACGCGGTGAGCGTGGCCAATGACGTGGGCGGACGAGCCATGTGGTCGAGGCAGAGGACGAGGAGACAGCCGGGGAGGCCGGGGACGAAACCTTGAAACCGTGACAAGACAAGCGGAGGATCATGAGCGTGTGATGACGCGATGGATTGGGCCAGCGACGCATTGATCGCCGGATGATGTAATTGATGCTGTGGCCTTGTCCAGGGTTGCAAGATGCAAGAGTGCCGCGTGAAAGCGTGGATGCCCGGAGTGGTTTTGGTGTATCGGGACTCCGTACGCGGAGCGAGTCCGAAAACCTCGGCCGGGCGAGCGACGGGAGTCGGGCGATCGGGGGAACGAGCCGGGGGACGAGACGGGGGAACGAGACTGGGAACGAGACAGGGAACGAGACAGGACTCGCCTGAGCGGCGGTAGGGGCGGCCCAACGGGACACTGTCGCAGCGCAGTGCGTAATCGCTTCGACATCGATCAGAGCACGGCGATGAAGCAGCTAGCCAGGAACCATTAGAGACGACACGGTCTGGAGAAAGGGTAAGGCTGATTGGCGAGTGTAGGCTGTAGGGCACCTAGTGGCCGTGCCTGTGCGGCGGGGACAGTGGAGCGGCCAAGACTAGAGATGGATACTAGAGATGGATTGGCTGGACGCGAGTGGGCTCGGCGGGAGGCGAGGGAGCTGAAGGCCTGGGCGAGGCAGGCAAGCAGGGAGGTTAGTTTGCGTGATAGGGCGGCGGCGAGGCGGCGAGGAGGGGATTGGATGCGGGGATGATGATAATGTACAGAAAGACGAAAAGGAGAAAGGAGCACAAAGATTAGCAGGCCGTGGTTGTATGTACGACGTCAATGTACCGCGCCGCAGGACAGCCATGATGGTGGTTTGCAGGTACCCTCGCCAATGAGTGGAGGGATTGATTCATGGGGGGGAGGGGGGAGGACATGGATCCTTCGGGATTGCAGGGGTGCGGGATTGGTGTGGTAACGTTTTGACACCTGGGCTCTGGTCCGGCGAGACAGATGTCGTCTGGCTTTGTTACAGCGTTGGTGTACGAGAGAGAGTGATTGCGTTGGTCTGGTGCGTGCCGCCTGTGTATCCGTGTGTATGTGTCGGTGTGTGTCTGTGTCTGTGTCTGTCTGTGTCAATGTGTGTCTATGTCTGTGTCTATTTCCGTGTCCGTGTCTGTGTCCGTGTCTGAGTTCTGCCCGTGTGCTTTGCGACGCGAGACGACAACCTGGGCCAAGGGGCCGCCGCCATCAGGATTCATTCGAATGTGTCTGGGCCGAATTGCCTGGATCGAATTGAGTTGGAGACAAGGCGATAGCCGGGCAGACGCCGCTTCTCCACCTCCCCCAACTGGTAAGCCGATGTACACGCAGTCCGCAATGGCAGGCGGCGTTCAATACAAGAGGGCCGTTGCGTTGGACAGAGAGCAAACAACGGAGCGCCTCGAACGCTGCGATAGGCAGGGGTGCGGGCGGGCTGATGCAGTGCAACCTGCGCATCACCATCCTCCGTCGATGATAGCACGTTACCTTGCAGATGGGGGAATGGCACAATGGCATCTTACCTTGCCATGGTTCTGTTGGCGTGTATTGGCGTGGAGTGGCTGTCGACATGACTGTTACTGTTGCTGTTCCTCTCGTTCCCAAGCACCTCGGCATCCTCTCTCTCTCTCTCTCACCCTTACCGATTAACTAGTTACACCCTTACAGATTACACCCGTACTGTGCTCCGTACTTGACTGCAGGTTGGTCACTGCGACCTCCATATCAGGGGGCCACCCTTCCCCCACACGCCAGCAAACAGACCATCTCAATTTCACATCTCATCTCTTTTTGCGTATTCTGCCCTCCCCGACGCAAACGCTGTGAAATTGCAAATCCAAACACACAGGCGCGCCCCGGGATCCGGGGTCGTCTCGTCTGCCACTGTTGCCTTTGCTGCCACTCTGCGTCTCTGCGTCTCTGCGTCTCTGCGTCTCTGCGTCTCGGCCTCGTGCACCGAGTTTGGCCGCCATCCTGTGGTCACCTGGCTGGTTTTCTGGCTTTCTGGCTGGCCGACCGCCGGGCTTGAGTCACTCCCGGCGCTCCAACACGCCACGACCACTCCACAAAGCCGCACCACGCTATCGCGGCCTGCTATAGCGGCGGCGTCGTCGGGCTAAGGTGACGCTCCGCGCACTGGAGCGTTGGAGCGCACCGCTGCGTACGTATGCGCATTGCGCACACGCGCTGGGTTTCGCGCACGAGACAGACTTGGGAATCGCCGGACCGGACCCTGCTGGCCGTACCAATCACCAATCACCAATCGCATCCAGCCCGTCCATCCAGCCCGTCCATCCAGTCCGTCCATCCAGTCCATCCATCCAGTCCATCCAGTCCGTCCAGTCCATCCCCCGCCCGCTACCTCGTTTTTCCTCCCGCTCCCTCTCATCGACCGACCTTCCTTTCTGTCTTGCTTGCGGTTTTGCTTTGCCTCGTCCCCGTTGTCTCGACTCTATTTGGCCTCGTGCTGGGCCTTGTGCTGGGCCTCGATCTGGGCTCCCTCCCTCCCCTCCTCTGCAACGGATAAAACACCCGCCCCTTTCCCGCCCGGGACTTAGATTAGACAAGCAGAGGGCATCTGCGAAAGCACTCCCCCCATCACCACTTGACGCCCGTCTAAGACGACCGCCGGACAAGGACGACGGTTTTATCTACCTCTTTTGTCTAGGTACAAAACCCAAAAGCCTCCAGCGCGAAGGGCGTCCGAGTACCCACCCGGCCTCCAGGTACAAGATACCGCTGGCCAACTACCGAAAGTCTGGTACTTTAAAGTACGGCTACCTGGCTGGGCCCTGGGCGTCGAGGTACCTCCCCACAACGCCTTCCTTTGGTGCTTCCAATCGCTCTCCCTATCTTCGAGGCCCCGGTTTTCCCGCCGGCCGCCACAGGGGTTCCAGGGAAAGCAGGAGCCAAGACCCGCCCGCCCTTGCGCTTGCCCTTGCGCTGCTTGCTGGTCTGCTGCCGGTGCAGGTCTGGGCAGGTGCTGGTCTGCTGCGCTATTGCACTGTCCCCCAGCGCCCCCCCAGCGCCCCCCAGCGTCCCACAGCGTCCCACAGCGTCCCACGCCCTGCGAATCCACCAACCGAGCCTTGGAACGGCACCGACTCCTCGCTTCCGCTTCGCTTCCTCTTCTTCTCCTCTTGTGTCTCCCGCCTCGTCTCTTTGACGACGCTCTCCGGGCTCCTCTGCTCTCTGCCGCTCAACACCAGCAAACCCATCCATTCGCCTCCATGATCGCGTTATAGAAGAGCCCTCGATCTGTTTCTCCCCCTCTCTTTCTCCCCCTTTCCCTTCTCCTTTCCCTTCTCCTTCTCCTGTCTCCATCCCCGTCCCCATCGCCATCACCATCCCTTCGCCTCCGCTTCCGCCTCCACCTCCGTCCATCCTCGGCCCCCACCAAAGCGTTCCCTCGCCTTCAACCTCGCAGCCCTTGACGGACCATCTGCCGCTTCAAGGTACGTCTCGCTTGTTCTTAGATGTATTTTGGAATTACCTTATCGACCCTCGTCACGCCACCCGATTCACACATCCGATTCACACATCCGATTGCGCTTGGCCCTGCGCCCTGCGAAACCTCACTGACACAGCGCTTCATAGGGTCCTTGGTTGTTGACTCACCCGACTCACCCGACTCCCCAACTCAAACCACGATACAACTGTCTCCTTCGCCTGACCCGTCCTCCCGTTTCACCTCGACTCGACTCGACTAAAATCCGAATCGACTCGAACCTAATCCAACGCCCGACTAGTAAAGTCATGTCAAAGCCCCACACCCCCCGGACTGCGACGGCTTTGCCCCTCGACGACACTTCACACATCTCCTCCAGAAACATCGCCATCACCAGCGACCCCTCCCTCGGGTTTCGTTCCAGGCCCATCCCCGTCCCTATCCCTACCTCTGCCGGCCCTTCGTCATCCTATCGCCTCGGCAAGGTCCAGACTGTCCTTTCCACCAGCCCTTCTGGCCTCTACACGCTCCCCGATGTCTCCGTCACCGCGCCGGCCCTCGTCCACTTCCGCGCCAACACGATAGCGCCCTCTCCTCCGCTTCAGCAAGGAGAGCTGCCTCCATCCCAGAATGCTACTCTTGCCACGGATATACCTTCTTCCATCGACAGGCGCTCCTATAGCCCCGCTGGATCCCTTCGTATCTCGACCGAGTTTGGCTCCTTTCCGACTATCCCCGGCCGTCGTGAATCCTTCAATGGCAACGGAAGCGGCAGCGGCAGCCTTTCCTCCTCCCGTGGGTCTCTTTCCTTGAAGCAACGGGCCTCGACGAGCAGCCTCCGCCCAATTTCGAGGACCCCCAGCCTCAAGGCTGCGCTGGCCAACAGCCTCGGTACTGTTAGCGGTACCAGCAGCCTCGTACCGAGTCCCATTATCTCTGCTATGGGCTCTCTTACGCCTCTGCCAAGTCCGCTCATGTCTGGAGACTCCCCAGGGCCGTGGAAGAGGCTGAGTGCAGGGTCTGCGTCACCCCCACAGCACCGCCTCAGAAGCGTCGGCGAGGGATCCGTTTTGGTCACAAACACAGGCGAGTCTATTGACGCGGCCCTTGCGAATGGTCCGAAGCGCAAGATGTACTCGGCGCTCGAACCTGGAGACAAGATCCCGACCCAAACCCCGAGTATTAACCAACCTCATCATACTCGAAACCGCAGCGTAAGCGAATACAACCCGGATCAGATGGGAATCCACAAGCGACACACATCATCTTCGGGATCGCACGCCAAAATCGATGGGGCCAACGACACTCAGACTGAATCCCATATGCGGAGGGAGATACAGTACGCTGAGTCCCGTGGTCTGACTTCCACTGTCACGCAACCTCCAACACCGCCCCCAAGCGAATCTTCTCGAGATTCGGCCGACGGGTCTAGCAAATCCAAGAGCTCTCGCTGCGAGTACTTTGAAGCCTTCGGACGGATTGACAGGAAACGACGTCGATGGAAGTCGATACGCCTCCTCGGCCAGGGCACTTTCAGCAGAGTTATGTTAGCCACTAGTCAGACCGACTTCGAAGATGACGGGACTCCGAAGCCCGAGTTAAGGCTTGACCGCAAGACTTTAGTTGCGGTCAAGGTCTGTGAGCACGGCCCTCGAGGTGGTGCTAGCGAGGAGCGTGTCGAGATGAGCTTGAAGCGCGAACTCGAAATCATGCAAACCATTCGCCATCCGTCGCTGGTCGACCTCAAGGCCTGGAACATAGAGCCTTCAAGGGCCATCCTGGTGTTGAGCTATTGCCCTGGAGGTGACTTGTTTGACATTGCAACAGCTCATCGCGAGGTTCTTCGGGAGTCCTTATTGCGAAGGATCTTTGCTGAGTTGGTCGGTGCTGTGAGCTACCTCCACGAGAGGAGGATTGTCCATCGCGATGTCAAGCTCGAGAGTAAGTGTGCCTTTCTGAAAATTGCAACTTGCCGGCCTAACATTATGCAGACGTTCTCGTGAATCTAACTCCAGCGGAACTTGCCGACTCGACCATTGACTGGGCTACCTACCCCTACTCTGTGGTCATCCTTACGGATCTAGGCCTCTCGCGCCGTATCGCCGACGATGAGAAGCTTGAGACTCGCTGTGGTTCCGAGGACTATGCTGCCCCTGAGGTTATCATGGGCCAACCCTACGATGGCCGAGCTACCGACGCCTGGTCTCTCGGTGTTCTGCTCTATGCGCTTCTTGAGGCTCGTCTGCCCTTCGACCCTCATCCCAGCATGAGCGACGCCCACCGTATGCGTAGCCGCACTAGCCATCGCATCGCAAGAGTTGAATGGAAGTGGGTCGAATATGCAGGCGATGACACGGACAACGATGGCGACGAAGCCAAATTCGAAGAGAAGGGTCTCCTAGGTGCTATGGAGATCACGGAAGGTTTGCTGAAGCGAGCAAGGAGCCGCTGGAGCGTGGTCAAGGTAGCCAAGACGCCTTGGGTTACCGGTGCCATCAAAGCCCCGGGAGGGTTGCGGTTCCGAGAGGAGAAAGACGGCGCCGAGGTCTGACAAGGTCACATCTTGCAACTTTCGACGATGCCGCGGCTCCAACGGACGTCGACCTTTTCACTGCCAACCCGGCCATCACCTATTCACTTGACATTCTTTTTCTTCACTTCTCCAGCGATGCACAACGCTGTCCCGATGTTGCTCCGAGGCACTTCGAATTACAAGACACGCTCAAAGACATACCATTCAAACACCCAACGAGAAACACCATACAAAGACCGCAATGCGACGACGAAAGACCTTTGGATCAGTCTATGACCACATAACGGGAATCAAGATACGGGACTGGGAAAGGGAAAGGCGGTTAAACGGGGCAAACAAAGGGAAACGGTATTGGAGCACTCCAACTTGTATCTTTAGCATTTTTCTTGGATTCATTCGCTTCTTGGGCCACCCATTTTGTTAGGGTTTGTTGGACGTTTTTTCTTTGTTGACCACTATATCATCATATACCATGCGTAAGCTCCCGGGGTAGAAAAAGGCATACCAAAATATGGATAGACCACGGTGTTAAGTTCTGTTTCACTGTATACCTATTTATCATTTATTATATACTATTTATTCTCTTTATCTGTAGTTTAGTTTAGGTCTGTTTAGGTCTGCTTTGGTATGCTTTGGGTTGGGGGTTGGGCCTTGGGGGTTGGGCTTGTACCTATCGTCGGTTCGTAGGTTGGCTGATATGTTTTATTAAATATTGAATGAGAAGATGTTGAGTTGTGCCTGGTGGTCATTTTTGGCTCTTCGTATCGTTGGTGCATAGTTCTTGTCAAGGTTGTAAATGGTGTTTCCTAGGATGCTGGTTGAAGTCCTAACCTGCTCATCGCAAGGAAGTGAATGCAGCTATTCAGCACACGGGTTTGCAAGTCTCACTTCGGATCTTTGGAACCATCCTGGAAGCATACTGTAAAACTTTCATCTAGGTGAGAAACATTTTGGTAGAAAAATACCAATCCAATCTCCTGGCTAGCCGATAGGGGTTTCCCCCTACTTCGTTTCGTTCAATTCCTAACTACGTTGCGAAAACGAATGCTTCTGACACTTGGAGCTATATTAAGGATAATGATGGAAGAGCGCTACTTACCACGAGGGCGGGAAAATACTGGACTGTAGTTACCCTCATTCAATGGCGATCTTCATGGACGTAAGAAGGGCTCTTAGACATCTAGGCTTAGCATCAAACGACCTGTATCCCCCGAAGCCGCAAAGGTTAATGGTGCGCGTGTGATATCGCGGCAGCCTTATGCATTCCAACCTTCTCGTGAGGTTGCCTATTCGCGACATGGGGCTGACGACGCATACCGTTTCTGGGTTCAACATGTCTCAAAGGGCTGGACCGTTTTTGACACCGTCGCAGCTAACGGCTCTTGTCACCGACTGCTGCGCCATTGTGGCTGCCATCGGTGCAGATCTCTGTCTCGGCAGCGCCGACGCTGCTGCCAACGCGCCGATGCTGTCGCCTGTTATTCGCTTTCGCATGTCCAGCGAAGGAAGTCCTGTTAACCTCGGAGTGATCGACAAACCTTGCGTCTGTGTGTCGGGCCGGGCGGGCTGCCTTGGACCTTGGAATAGAAACGCGCAGTTAATCCTCCCGGATCTCAGTTATGATGACCCGAGAAACATGGGTCAGCTGCCGCCCGGCCTGTGCCGTTTGGAATTGTTCGGACGCAGCTATTAGTGATGGCCGGGTTCCGATGGCGAGCTTAATCACGGCCGGAATGACGGCGGCCGCGGTCTCGGCACCTCGCGCTGGCTGGGGCGGATTCGCAAAGGGAACAGGCGGCGACGTCAGGGTCTCTCGGTATGGTCGGATGGCGTCACGCCAAAAGGACCTAAATCGTGCCAGGGTTTTCACATTGAAGAATCATAGTTTCCACGCGAGCCTCGTTTAGCCCACGCTGCAGAGGCCCATTCGGCGGCGTGGGATGATGGAGAAAACGGGCCTGCAGTGCCCGAGGCGGCGCTCCCGTTGCGTCCGGCGCATGTTGATGTTGGAAGGGATGGAGAGAGATATCGGCGGTTGGTGCTGGGCCGCTGACTCGGCCGAGTGCACACTGATGGACGAGCCATCATCTGCCAGTCTTGGGCTTGGCATTGATGGTCTTGGTTTCGGTCTTGGTCTTGGTCCAGACCGGGCGTGACAATGGACGGACCTGACAAATGCTCGAGCCTCTCCGGGCTTTCTAAAAATATGACAATGCAAGAAAACAAGGGCCTTGTTGCACAAGCGCGCCGCAATCTCGCTCAGGACGTCTCCGTGGTGGCCAGTGAGGCACGTAAAACCAGACGAATTGGACGGACAGGAAGCGCGGGCCATCCGGAGGCCATGAAGTCGTCTCGCTAACACTGGCTGCTCCGAATGTCCAGCATCAGGGCTTGGGGCAAACGTGTCCCGCCTTGACATCGCGCGGCGGTCCTCGGCCGCCTCATCCACCAGTTGAATGGCCCCATCTGCGGTTGTGCTGCGCTTGCGAGTGCTGCACCATCTACTGCAGCGCTGCCCGCTGCCCGCTGCCCACTGCGCCAGGCTCCTCGGCTCAGCGTCTTGACGGAAGCCCGCTTGGTCCTCGCAGTGTCTGGCGGCGTGTCGGCGATGGCCGCTTTGCAGGTTGGCCTTTGTCACGCAACCCCACTCCCGCCGCTGGTTGAACCTTTTTCTCTTCCTTTGCTGAGAACGGCCAGCAGCCAAGAAACCCAAGCACATTGTGATATGGGCAGGGAATCTTGTGAAATCGTCCTTGTTTGACCAGCCCGGCCGGCAGCAATCTAACCTCGTACAGAGGAGGATGAGCGGGTGGACCGCTACGGCACATTGGCACACACACTCCGTCGCCGTCTCGCCAGTCTGCCCTCGTGTAAAGAAAGGCTGCGCCAAGCCCACCACGCCCACCAAGCCCAAACTGCGGAGGCCACTGAAAAGAGTCTGAGACCATCCCGGGGGTGGCCTCAGGCGCCTTCGTGGCGCCGCCACGACCGAACGTCTTAGAAGACGGCCGGGATGAGGCATGGAGAGAACGGGCTCAAAGAGAGTTCGCAGCCGAGACTGGGGGACGGACCCTCTTGATGCAGAGGTCATCCCGTCATCGTCAGTGAGCGCAAGCCTCGCCGTCACTCACGGTAACTCCCCGTCACTCCCCGTCACTCCCCGTCACGCCCATCGGCCGCCCTCACCCTCTCCGGCTGGCCTGCCTCCTGTCTCCTGCGCGACACACACACTCTGCCTCGGGAGGCGCCCTCCTCGCCACCTCCATGACGACCGCGGCGCTCTCCCGGGGATGCCGGAAGTCCCCCATCCAAGGCCCTCAGCGACCAAGGTGGCGCCCATGGCTCCGGCGCACTGGCGGGAGAAGAAACGGAAGTCTTCTGGAAATCGCGAGCCCAGCGTTTGACACTGCGCCTAGGTCTTGGTTTGCAGCGTCGGCGCTGGAATGCTTGCCCCCTCGGCAGATTTCCCTGCTAGCCCGGGGGCCAGGGGCTGTATCGAACCGCCATGATTGGTGCTTCTTCTCGTGTGTGGTGGCTCCGTACTTTTCACCTTCTGCTTCGGGCAACATTGGTCGCATGCTCTCACATGCCCACCCCTGGACCCTCCGTCCTCAGTGGTCGAGAGGGTGCCGCCATGGGCCATGGATCATGGCGCTGCCCTCATTGTTCCCTCCTCGGGCCTTCTCCTGGTGAACACGCTCAACCAGCCGTCTGTGGCCAGCCCATCGTCAGCCCGTAGCCCCAGCGTCCAGAGCCCATAGCCGTCCCGTTATTGGGTTGCTGGTCGACGCCCCCAAGAGCAGTGCCCCCTCAAGCCCAAACCGAGTGCCTTCGCCCCCCCCAGCCCAGCACGTAGACCCCCTGGGGCCGAGGATGCCTCCCTCTTATCTCCCCTCGACACCCCGCGGCCAGGCGCTCCAGACTCTCGAGACAGCAGATTGGGTTGCCTTTCTAGGAAACTTAGGCGAGGGAACTTTTGCTGGCCTTCTCACGCGCAGCGCTTGGCGTCCCGTCCACCGAGTCTCTCTCCGGCTCTGGTCGCATCAACGACCCTATCACACCAGCGGTCATATCTCTCCCTGCTGGTGCGTCAAGTCTGGGGAACGATAACGTTAGCAGGGCCCTGGACGTGCACGCACTCTGGTGTCGCCGTTTTGGTTGCCCCAAGCCCCAGTGCGCGCGCCCGTCGCCCATCTGGTCTGCGCGCCGTCGCAGTCTCCGGCTCCTCTTATTATACGTACCCGGGGATCATGGGCACTTCTGCCCGCTTGTCCATCCTCTCGTTCTCGACCTCCATTTTGAGCTCTCCCGCTCGCCACTTTCACGAGTGATGAATCCGCGCATTGGCGACTGAGGACCCAGCCGATGATTTCGACTCGCTCGAGTCCGTCACTGACTGTCAACCAGCCAGCGGACCGGGCCTCCTCAGTCGGCTTGGGCGCTCTGGCGCCATGTTCAATCCTTCAGCGGGTAGGCCTCGTGCTTCCGACTCCAACCCGGACCCTTCGTATGGCTTCACCGATCAAGCCTGGCCCAGATTCGGCCTCGACAACTCGAATTCTTCTTCGATAAACCCTTCGCACTCTTCCCATGCCTCGGGGCGCAACTTCACCGACCTCATGGGCATGGACTGGGCCCCCTCCCCATCCGATATCCCACAACAACGCTTTCAGCATCAAGTTGACGATACTCCCAACGATGTAGACATGGACATGAGTCCGCACCAGGACGGGGGCGGTGTTGGTCGTTTGGTTGCGCATTTCGAGAACAAGGGCTACGCACCGCCGCTTCCTCCTCGGCCCTCCAACACCGTGACGAGTCCTATGACCTCGAACCCGCCTGTGTCGTCGCCGTTTGGGAGTTTCTCCGTCGCATCCCACAATGTCGCAAGCCCTCTCAACAATTCCGCCGAGGTTAACTACTCATCCCTGGGCGGCCCGTCACGAGTAACCAGCCCAATTGCAAGCCCGCCGCCCATGTCTTATGGTGGGTATGGCATGCATCAAGGAAACAGTCCTATGGTTGGTTCATCATCAGGGCAATATGGAAGTATGGATAGCTTCATGGTCAATCATCGAGTGACCAGCCCCATGACCATGTCCTCCATGGGAACGTCTCCCATGATCACATCCCCAATGGTCGGGCACTCAATGGCGGCATCTCCGATGACCTCAACGCCTATGATGGCATCTCCCAAAGTCACATCACCGGTGCCAACCACACCGGGTGTCCCAGGGACGCCCGGATTTGCGATTTGGCGACCTCCTGTCTCAACGACAAAACCTACCATTGATCAGTCTCAGTTTAGCAGTAATACTGTCAATACTGGTGGATACTTTACCAAACCACCCATCCCTTCAACCCCCAAGCCAGTGATGAATGCTGGAAGCCAGCTCGTCCTGGACTTCAATTCTAGCTCTAATACCCGAGCCAGAGCCCCTGCCAGAGCCCTATCAAGACAACCAACAAGACAGCCGGCAAGACAACCATCGAGACAACAACTATCTGCGCCTACACCTCCCGCATTCAGTCCTTCTCCAAAGCAAGAACCACAGACGCCCCAAATGCCTCGAGCATCTCCGTCCACAACCCTACCCGTTAGTTGCCCCGGATTTTTCTGTTGCCTAAACCAGTTGACCGTTCTAACCATCTTCTCAGGCCGAACGACGTCCTTCGATGTCTCTCCGCCCCCAGACAGGAACTCGACCGTCACGGGAACAGGTTCCTGCTGAAGCTTGGGAGTCATTCAAATCGACTATCCGAGCCCTCTACCTTGAGGAGAGGAAACCCCTCAAGGAAGTCATGTCTATCATGGCCGACAAGTATGGGTTTCAAGCGACGTGAGTACTCTTTCTTGTTTGCCTTGTGTCGTTTGCTGAACCCGAATAGTCCAAAAATGTACAAGACTCGATTCTCGCAGTGGGGTTTCGTCAAGAACAACACCGAAGATGAGGTCAAGAGACTGCTGTCCATGAAATTTCAGCGTGATGCCGAGGGCAAGGTGTCTGAATTCGTTCGAAACGGAAAAGTTGTCAACCTGGGCACTTACTTAAAAAGGAAGGGCGTGACGGAATATGATTTGATCGATTTCGAACAACCAGCCGATCTCCCAGCCCACATCCGATGTCGAACGCCAACCCCCCCACCGGCAACGGGATATCTCTCATCACCCGATCTCCTCAGGGCGCAAGAGACTGTCATCGGTAACATGAGGAAGGCTTTCCTGCAGTGCCGGCAGTTCGAGGTGGAGACTGACACCCAAGTCGGATGGTCAACGATTGTGGTATGGGGAGCCGGATCGAGCGAGCTGTTACTGGAAGCCAATCACTATTTTGAGATGAGGGATGCCGACCAGGGAGGTCATTACTTGATGATGGCCTTCAAGCAGCTCGAGGTGGATCTGAAAAAGCTGTCGCCTCAGGGTATCAAAGAGCTGCTTCTTGGAATGGTCCATCGCGATCCCGGCATGATGACCGCGTTGTGCAAATATCTCGCGGCATACTCGACGACAAACTTTGAGCGATCACATCCTCTCCGACAAATATTCACCTGCTTGTATGAGGTTCAACAGAAACATGGTCCCGGAACGCTGTCAGATCTATTATGGGGTAGCATCCCCACGATTGCCGAGGAGCTTGAGGCCATTTACGGCCGACGACATCCATATGTTGCACGCACATGGATCGATTTGGCCATTTTCTACAACCACGCCAACGCGGAGCGGCTGGAGAAGCTCGTGAGCGAACTCCGACTTTTGCAGCGGCAGATGGAGAACCGACTTGGCACTGATAGTGTCGATGTTCTTGTTCTCCGGCATGCCATCGTCCAGCTGATGTACTCGGCAAGTCCTAATTCGGATAGCACGAAGCAAGCCGCCATTGATCTTTGGAACCACATTCGCAGCATGGGACTCGTTTTCCCAGTGCGCGACTCGCGTCCAAATGTGTATTGTTATCACAGCCCAGTCAAGGTCGATCCGTGGACGAAGCGATGCCGACGACGATACGAACCGGGAGTGCAGTTCATGGAAGAACATGCGGGCGTGCGAATCCTGCCATACTTTGAAGAGGACTTCCACACAACGGAGCATGCTCTCGAGCCACAAGATTCCTGGGCAGCAGCGATGGAGCAGACAATGGGAGCCCCGAAATGGAGTTTCCTCTGAGCCGGCTCTCTAGAGGAACGCATGAGTCTGTCCTTTCCGATACCTTGGGGGTTGGATTGCCTCACTAAACTTGGGCAAGTCTTCGCCCATTCAAAATTCAACGCCGTCAACGAGCTTGGACGACAGACGCTGTCGACGACTGAACGATCCTTGGACGTCAAACTGGTGCAACGCGCACCCACGGTTTTTGTTTATATATCGATTTGCTTTTCACCCACTCACACAAGCCCGGAGTCTGGGATGGCATTTTTCTTTTCTTGCTTGTGATTTTTCGGTCCTTCATGGACTGGCGTTTGGGAGTGCCAAAGTGGCCAGGACGGGAGGAGAGGGATGGCTAGGTTTGGTCTTGTTCGTTCTCGCAATGTGATTTTGCGCATACCATGTGTACATTAGGAAACGTTGCCTCTCGGCGGTGGGAAGGGTAGTGGAGTTGCGGCGGCATAATGACGATGACGAGATGACTGCAAGCCGGAAAGACGGTGGATGGTGTTGTAGGTGGTTGAGTGAGCCGAGCACAAGAGAGAGGCATAAACAGAGAAGAAGAGATGAGAAGAGAAAAGGCGGTCGCAAGGAAGGAAGTCTGGTTTTTTCTCCCTCGGGGAAAGAGGGAAGGCGATACCCATATCAACGGATGCATCCTGGAAGCTGCAACGAGAGGGAAGGAGCGATGGTGACGAACCACTCGTCGGGCAGACAGACAGGCAGGCATGCATGCAGAGACAAGTTAGAAAGAAATATCATCAATACCAAAAAAACAAACGCACGATGCTAGAATTCAGACTGATGCTGCAATTCCTCTTTGTCTTGCTCAACTGACTCTCCCATTGGATGGTTTCCCTGTTCTCTTCTCGGGCAATGAATGGGTGCCATGGCTTCTGAATTGCTCTAACCGAGATATCCCCGGCGCAAACCACCAAATCCAAGATTTCCTTCACCAACATCCCACCGCATCGCAATTCATCCTCCCACAATGCGCCTACCACGGCCGCTCGCCCCAGGGCGCCTATCCCCTCTCCGATTGAGTCGCCAATACTCCTCCGGCCACACCGTTAAGGGTATGATTTCCCTGACCAGCCCGAATTGAATTCCAATCCTAACGAAGACACCTACAGAAAACGACGTCCTCTTTCTTCGCCAACAAGGCACAAACTTCCCCCGCTGGCACCTCACCGCACCCCTCCGCCCCGAGTCCCGCGTGCGCCTCGCATATGGCGCTTCTGTCAACGCTTCCGACCTCATCGGCCGCAACCTCCTCGACGTCGTCCCCGACTCCTCCGGCCGCGATGTTGTCCTCCACGAGCCGTCCATGGCCACCTACATCATCAACAGCGCGCGGCAGGCCACGCCGGTGCGGAACCACCTGCCATCTCGGAAGACACCATCTTTCGCTGCGAATCCCAAAGTGCTGACGTGAAGCCCGACTTGGGAGCTGTAGATCTACCCCCATGACGCAAACACCATCGTCTCGCTGCTGGACCTGAACCTCCCTCGGCCAGGGGAGGAGGATGAAGACGCCAATGCGCCGCCATTCGAGATCTTCGAGGCTGGCACTGGCATGGGCAGCTTGACCCTCCATCTTGCTCGCGCACTCCACGCCGCCAATCCACCCACTACCCCTGCACTCCGCAACTCCCTCTGCACGGCGCACTACCAACTACACGACTTTGGGCTCGACCTCACCCCCGAGGATCAGGCTGCTTTCGATAGCTACCGTGCATCCCGTCGTGCCGTCCTCCACACCCTTGACCGTAACCCGAAGCACTCGCGCGCTGCGCATAAGCTGATTCGCCAATTTCGCCGCTCATTGTACTTCCCTACCATTGACTTCCACATTGGCTCGATCGACGAATATCTGACTGAGCGTCTCACTCAGTCTGACGGCGCCCCCTTCCTCTCCCATGCCATTCTAGACCTCCCCTCTGCCCATGAGAATGCCGTTCCCGTAATTCAGGCCCTTAAGCCCAACGGGCTGCTCATTCTCTTCAAGCCCTCCATCAGCCAGATTGGCGACTTCCAGGCCTGGATGAAGCGCACTAACCAGCCAGTGCGCTTTGAGAGAGTTATTGAGCTGGCCGTGTCAACGACAGCCGACGGTGTTCGAGAC
This sequence comes from Cylindrodendrum hubeiense, assembly GCA_014621425.1. Classification (NCBI taxonomy): domain Eukaryota; kingdom Fungi; phylum Ascomycota; class Sordariomycetes; order Hypocreales; family Nectriaceae; genus Cylindrodendrum; species Cylindrodendrum hubeiense. The sequence goes on from JAANBB010000154.1 coordinate 32,207, forward strand.
ACTGGCGGTGGTAGGGAGTGGGATGTCAAGACGGTTATTCCGAGAGGCGCCGAAGCCGATGCCCAACCGGTCCAGGTCATGCGCCCCAAGGTTGGCGATCGTGTTGTGGGTGGTGGATTCGTTGCTATTCTGCGGCGGTACCATGCCAAGGCTTCACCGGAAGCCGAGCCGGTCGAGGAGGAGACGACTTCTCAGGTGACACCCGAGGCCAAATCTGAGCCTTAGGATTCGTCTGAAGCCAGACACGAGTTGCTAATGATATGTTGATGGAGACACCATAATGTCCTCACTGCAGATCGTTATTGATACATGCAATCACGCTCCTGTAATGCTTTGTAAACTGCATCATCACCACTTAGACACGAAAATAGAACATAGATATCACGTTGAAACCAGATGATTATGAATGAGGGAAAAAACAAATGCCGCTTGCTATTCGGTATCGCTTCCCAAAACACCAATGGGTATCTCTATGCACATGCTAACATATCCGTGCCTTCGTGTCAAATCATTCCCCCGTTATCGTCATGATCGTAATCCACTTCCTCCACTGCACTCTTGTGGTGAGACCAAGAAGTACAATGACCAGCATCGCTCCCCCCCGACGGAGCTCCTATTAAATCCGCGGCCTATTTTCCTATGTGTAATGAAAGCTTCCAGGCTCATTATGTCAAAACCAATGCATCCAGTGACTGGTCCCTCCGACCAGCGGCAAAAGAAAAGTAATTCAAAAAAAAATAAAAAACAATGATGTACCTCGATGGGTGCATGATGAGGTGTGTATGTGTGGACACCCAAGGGGGCCCAGTTAAGGGGTGGGTGTGTCGAAACTCATTTTGTAAAACTCCATTTCGGAGACTGTTGAGTGTAAAATGCTGTTGATAGTTCAGTTGTCAGGCTCGCGCCTTGTAGTATCTTCCAATCTTGAATTTTTCCCGCCAATGCTTGCTTCCGTTCATTCCTGATGATAGGGCAGTGATAAAAGTTGGTGAAACAGGATAGGAAATATAGTGTAACAAAGGAGATTGAGGAGCAAGGAACGGCTTAGAAGCTGGTGATACGATCAGGCGCACGAGCGCAGCAGACCGTCAACTTCAAGCTCGTTCCAAGCTCCTCGCACTCCGAGAGCAAGGCTCTGTCGGTCCAAATGCTCTTGCCGGATGGGTTCTCTGCCGCATTCTCATAGCAGCGAGTGTACCACCATCGACCGACTCGGCCGACCATCCGGGTGATGCCTTCATCGGCCAATGGGCCATTGTCGCTCATCATTTCCGCCAGACTAGGTTGGTCCTTCTTCTTGTCCTCTGAGCTCTTGGTCTTACGGCTATCCGAGCGGGTAACTGCGCTGGCCGCAGGGACACCGACTTTAGCGGCCTTGATGGTTGAGAAGCCCACTTTGCCAAGAAGACGGACGATGAGGTCAGCTGTTGAGGCGAGGTTGGTGTCGGGAGTCTTCTCGTTGACCCTCTCCTTGAGAGACCGGACAACGCGACGTCCCCGGTTTCCCATGTTGTTCAGGTCGACATCGAGAATTGATAGCTCGATGTAGCCTCCAGGCTTGAGCACACGACGAGCCTCCGTGAGGACATTGCGATAGTACGACTCAGGGGCCGCCACAGGGAACCGATAGACGACTGCCGTAAAACTCTGCGGGGCAAAGGGGAATTTTTCGAGATGCGAGACGTATTGGATCTGATGGTGGTTGGGAGGGCTTAGAGGGAAGCTGGAGGCAGAGCTCTGAAGGTCCGCCGGCAGAGGGGCTCGAGGGGACAGGTTGAAGAACGTTGCGGCTGGGTATGTCTCTGCGGCGTAGAATGACCAGTCATCGTTACCGAGGCCATCAATCACAAGAATTGAATGGCGCTTGAGAGAACCCTCGACCGGAACCAGTTCGTGTCGAACATCGCTGAATAGTACGTGTCCAAACGTAAGCCACTTGCTGACGGTCATCGAGCCAACTCGGAGGTTGACCTGGGCAAGCGGAGACGAGTCATCAGACGAGGTACTGGCGTCCGATTTTCTGGACCTGCGAGATGACAGACTCCTTCGCAGTGACTCGCTGGCCTTGTCAGTTGCTTCCGCGCTCTTGTTTCGGCTATGATAGCCAGCAACAAATTCAGACACTGAGAACGGGGTGGATGGGCTTGGGTGAGGTTGAAACGCAGCCCGGATCCGCTCGGTCATGTCAGCGCTGTGGGTGCTTGAATCAGTAGTTGCCTTGGATTGCGTGGAGGCTTTTCTGTGGTCAAAGACAATTGTCGGCGACTCCATAGGTTTTTCCTTAGCTAACTTTGACTGATACGTCTCCAGATGGAACGGTGTACCCTTCGAAGATGAGGCTGATTTAGGGCCATTTGCATTCTCCTCGCCAAGTAGGTCATTGTACTCATCCCAAACCTCATCTTCCGCGGGGGGGTCGTTGGCTGTGGGAATGACGGCGGTAGCCTCGGAGAAAGAGGGAACTCCGGAGCAGCTGGAGCTCAAGGTGCGAATGGTCCCATCGGAATCCTTGCGGGGGGAGAAAGCAATGAATTCTTTCTCTAGCTTTCTCGGCTCCGGCGACATGCCTGAGTTTGAACCATGAGACGAGATATTGGTTCCGCTACCAATAGTTGAGCCTTCCATCGTGAGATCCGGCACAGGAGTAGAAGACTTGGGAGGGCTGGGCCCTTTTGCGATAGACCCAGCATCAAACGCATCCAATGCTCGAGGAGGCGACGTCAAGCTAGCTCGGAAAGGTCGAGAGAAGCTCCTGGGGGAAAAGTGGTCGGAACGGTTGCTGACGACTTTAGGAATTCTTCCAACTTGAGGGAGTCGACTTCGGCGACCAGACGTTTCGGTGCCAGTTGAGGGGGGAAGGAGAATTTGAGGAGCAGGGCGAATTTGAGTGACAGGATGTGTGAGGGGTATTCGTGCCTTAGAGGTAGGCTTGACAACATCCCGCCGAATTGTTTGTTCGAGCTGAGGCGGTGTGCGAGTTGAGGGATGTGGGATCTCCGGGGTGCTCTGGATGATATCGGGAGTACCGGCAAGACTTGGCGACTTCCCATATACCTCCGCACGCCTCAATACTTCTTGTACATCCATAGGTTCGCTGTCCTCTTGTTCCGAAGAGTCCATGATGGCATAGAACGCAACAGGTTTCTTCTCAACAACCTTGACCGTAGCGGCCACCGCCTCGCTCTTCTTGGAGTTTTGATTGTTCTGTGACCGACCAAATAGGTTCCATTTCCGAGGGGACCGCGACCGCTTTGTGAGTTTCTTCGGTGCCGGCTGAGTTGGCTTGGCTTCGTGAGAGATCTCCCGTTGCAGCTCGAAATGCGATTCGTCCGACATTACACTCATATCGAAGCTAGTCATAGGCGATGTGGAAGTCTCCGAAGTGTTGATGGGCTGTGGCAACCTTAAAGGATCGTCTGGAGAAGATTGCAGTCGCTGGACAGACCTCCGGAAAGCCAGAGTCGACTTCATAGTGATGCCTTCGGAGTCGCTACTATCGGATGGCCGACGATACCCAAAGGAAGAGATGGGAGTGCGCGACATTGGCGATGGCCATAGAGTGTTGCGTCCCTGGTTGGAAGTCGAAAGTGAGTCGGAGCTTTGCTTTGGTTGATCATGAGTGAGGCTCTGGTAGCTCTCAGTGCGAGACAGTTCTGAGCTGGCGTTCCGGTTTTCGACGATTGCTCCACCAGCAATGATCACAGGGTTCATACGATCCGCAAGGAATGGGTCACTGCTGGTGGCATTCTCTTGAGAAGATTGGGTTCCTGGAGAACCCCGAGTGACGTTGCTGATGCTGCCGCTACGACGACGGGTACCGCCGATTCGACCGTATCCTTCGTGTCCTGTGCCAGCTGCAGGGCCTTTGCGGACTATCTTCTTCTTTTCCTTTTCTTTCTTCTCCGTCTGGGTTCCGTCAGCAGGGGCCTTCTTTCGACCGAAAAAAGCGAACCGAGAGAAAGAGCTCGCGACATTAGGGCTTGGTGTGCGTGTGAGTCGAGGCAGCTCAGTGTTGCTTGTCTTCTTTGGTTCCGCATTCAAGCGGCTTCGCGATCGGGATGCAACTTCGCCTCCGATAGGAAGTCTTGATGTCGATGCCACCCTATCCGATTCCGACAGTTGGTTACTAGTCCTTGGAAGTGAGCTTGAAATGCCCGAGTCACTTCCGCGTCTCTCAGTCGGCAAGGATTGCGTGGAAAGGTTGCTGTGGATGATCGGAACAGGACCAAATAGCTGTGATTGAATATCTGGGGTTCCATCTCTGCTAGGTCGAGCAGGCGGGACGCTCTTGGGAGACAGGTGAGTTTGAACGGGACTCGGTCGGGCAATCCTCTCTGGTGACGGAGATGTCATCGCCGGTCTTGATACTTTCCGCACAGTCTTGGGTGGCGAAGACTCTTCGTGATTTTGAGCAAACTTTTGCGAGGACTTCCGTGGTGGCGGGCTTGGTGGAGGCGGAGGTAGTCTCTTGGTCCTGTCCTTTTTCATAGTTCTATCGCTCTCGCGAACAGTAGAATTCGAAGAGGAGGAGTTCAAAGACTCTCTGACCGCCGCGAGGCCATGAGGATCAGCAGTGATGCAATCAACCTCATTAGGGATGCTACCAGCCCTCCGCCGAGTAACCGGTGGTCTGGTGTAAGAAGGACTGTTCAGGCGTCCCTTGACTTGGTTGCTTCGATATGATGTAACGAAGGAGGGAGATTGAGATGCAATGGATGTCGGCGTAGTATCACGACTGTATGGCCCTGGGCCAGGCGATTCGGAAAACCTAGTGGAAGGGCTTCCACTTGTCCCAGAGAATAACAAGCTAGCGGGAGTCGGAGGTGGTAGGTCATGGGTTGCTATTCGGAAAGGAACGTCAAGATTCGTTTCTGAAGAGTTCGAAGGGCGCCGGACGTCTCGGTATCGGTCAAGTTCTGGGTAAATGACTTGTGACTTCCCAGTCTTATTCATCTCGATGACCTCGGCGACTTGAATCTCGGCTGGACTGTGGGTTACACTCCGATCTATGTGGATGCCGAAAGCCAGGTCAATCGGGCCTCGCGATCGCGGCCGAGACGAAGATGAACTTGTGCGAGGTGATTCGTTGTTGGGACTAGAGATGCCACCGGAAAGAGACGACTTCTTTCTTCTCAGGACGTTCGGGGCGGGTTTCGAAGTCGTGTCAATGGATCGTGCCGAAGAGGATGAGCCGGATCCACCGCGAGGCTTAGTGCTTGAGCGGCTCGAGGCGACAGTACTGGAAGAAGCCCATGATTGAGCTTGGTGATTGAGGGTAGGCCGAGCCGTAGGTTGAGGGATAGAGGGACGTCGGCTCGAGGGCTGGGGTACCCTGCTAGCTGGTCGTGATCCAGATGAGGGTGAGGGTTTCGGGATTGTCCTCGGGATGTCGGATTCCTTTCCTGTCCTGGTCAGGTTCAGTGGCCTCGTGGGGCTCAGAGTGTTTCGAGGATCCCCCATTCTTCTAGTCCGGGTCGTCCCTTCTATGGGCCTGGTCGGAAGGCCAGACCCCGACCTGACGTATTCCATTATATCCAACCTTAGTCCCAACGACGTCTCCCAAAGCCCATGATTCACAGGTGAAAACAATTTTCAAGAGCAGGGGGGCAGGGGGGATTTGTATAGGAAATTATCAAAGCTTGCGACGGGTGAGAGATATAAGAAAATCCGAAGGCGCGGGCGCGTAAATGGGATGTGTCGAGGTCGTCGGTATTAGTGTGGAGGGGGATGAGCAAGATGGTGGGGGAGTGAAACCGCTCCGCGGCTGCCAGGGATATGCCCGTCTAGAGTGGGCTAGCTCCAAGGTGAAGGGGGTGTGATGGATGGGATGGGCTCGCGTGTAGGTGAAGTGTCGGTGCGGGTGGACAGATGTGATGGATGTCGGCAGTGAATTCGACCGGGCTGCGTCGGAGAGGCGATGAGGGATGTGAGCGGGGGCGGGGTGCAGTATGGGATGCAAAGACTCGATCTCGACAGGAATAGGAAAAACAAACAAGCAGGAACCGTGGCAAGGAAGAGGGTCGTGGATATGGAGAGAAGAAGAGATATGACAGCGGGGAGGCCCGAACGGGAGAGACGGAGCCATAGTATTTAGGTGATTGCCGCCGGTCTGGGCCATCGTCATGACTGGACGACGTTGGCCGGTACAGGAGTACATGGGCGACCAGACGAAGGTACTTGCTGGGGTGGGCTATTCTGACTGTGGCGTCGGATCCCTGGTCGCAGGCATGAAGCTGGGGTGGGCTGTCTTTGGGCCTTGTGGCCTTGAGGGCTCTCCTGCACGAAGGTGCGCACTGAGGCGGCGGCGGCGTCGGCGTGGAGTCGCCGATCGACGACATCGAAGCCGCGGGTTGAGTCACCTCTATGGCCAGCGAGGCGTCACAGTGGGACTTTCAGGGAGCCCTGTGCCGCTCTGCAAACTGCGCCGCGTTGCTCCCACGGCCTGCATACCGCTCCGTCCTATGGGAGCCCTCTCGAGGTAGCTTGCCACTACCATTGGGCACCTAACCCTGGCTGGGATTTGCACGCACCTTTGGTGGGAGACGACGCTGCGAGCCACTGAGGGCCTGTCGCGCCCGCTGCAAGCTTGCGCGCCTTAGCCCGAGAGCCATTGGGGAGACGCTGCGGTGGGGCCCGCCAGTGCTAAGTCGAGAGGCCTGCTGCCGGAGTGGTTTAGACGACGTTTTCTGGGTGGTCCCTATGCTGGCTGTTGGTCGGTGGGCCCTGGGAGGGATGGGCCGATGGACCAGGAGCCCATGGTTGAAGCTAAATCCGGGTCCATCTATCCATCTATCTGGACCTGCTGAATGCAGCAGATATCAGAACAGCCTGGATGTGGAGATGCCCGCCGGGCGAAGAGGCAGGGGAGAAGGGGGGACAGCCTCTGGCATCGAATGGGGCTGAAAGAGCGAAAATCCCATCAAGGGTTGATGCGGGTGCAGGGGAGCCAAAGAGGGCCAAGATGGGCATTTTGCCGTCGGTGTTGGTTAGAGAGCATTGCATCTGAGGGGGGCGAGGGGCAAAATCAGTGACGATTCACAAGTGATTTCACAAGCGACTTCACAAGTGATGAAAGGACTAACTGAGCCTCTGCCTCAGTTCTCACTCCAGCCAGTTTTGGCACCCCGGGGTTGACACCCACTCCAGGGGCCATGCTTGCTCGCAACGGAAAACCGTTGGCGATGCCATGTGCACAGGTTGAGATGGAGGCTCGCTTCGACGAGTATGGGACTCTGCGGGTCCCAATGCCACCCACACCACGAGACCAGTTGCCTGGGCTCCGATCCTGCAACGCCCAGTCCCTGGTGGTCAGTCGCGGCCTTCGGCGTCTTCAGCGAGGCACGTCGTTGCGCGCTCTGCTGCGTGTCTAGGACATGCAGGCGGCATGTCTCGCTGCGTGCACTCCGACAGGGCAATCTGGGCTGTGTGCGTCTGCATGTCTCACAGTTCGTCGTCACAGGAGTTCCCAGATCCTCAGGGCGCCCGGGGCCACTGTGATCATAACACACTTGTTGTCAACCAAATCACAAAACGAGGCAGGCTTGTGGTGTGCGCACTCGTTCCCTACCTAACCAGGTGCCAGGGGAGTTGAAGGGCGGCCACGGCATCGCATGAAGGATGTGGAGAAGGCGGACGGTCAATACCTGGGTACTAGGCAGACAACTATTGAGACTAGAGGCGGTCTTGGTAAGGCTCCTTCCGCAAGCCCAGTCCCGAGCGCAAGTTCCTTCCCTCTACTTCGTAGTAGGCTCTGCGCTGGGTGTCCACGTCCCAGCTCTCGAGCCCCTCTCTCGAGCATCACGCATGCACAAGGATCTTCCAGCCACTTCTCTGGTCAGTTCTCCCAAGGCCGGAATCTCAAATCTCAAATGCCCAAATCACCGCCGGCGACGACGACATGCACTCATCGCTGACTGCTTGTATTGTGGGGAGTTGAGAGCTTGGGCCTATTCCCCTGCGCCTATTCCCTGCTTTTCTTCCCAGCGGCACCATCCCCACCATCGCTGCAAGCTGCAGTAGCCTGGCGGTTTGCAGCCCAGCAAGCCTTGATATGCTCCCCATAATAGCACAGGACCCATACTTAGTGTGGGAGGCCGTTCGCGTTTGTGCGTCCAGCAATGAAGCGGCAGGTGAGTGCAAAATCTGGCATTGATGAGATTCTGATGTACGAAGCAGCAGCTAGCCACGGCATCTAGCATCGACTAGCCACTGTTCCAGGTGTTTGGGCCCAGAACCTTGATCAGTGTCCCGCCCACACAAACACGTTCTCCAACAAGACGGGTGGGAGGGGCTGTCTCATCCATCCCGGCCCTTGTCAATAGTATTGCCTTTTGGAGCACTGAGTGCCGTCACAGTCGCCACCCTCGTCGTCTCCAATGGTGACAGTACGAACTCGTCGGCGGCGAGACATTCTGGAAACACTAGCCGTCTCTCGCCATTTCCAGGAGTCGACGACAACAGGACGTCCGGTTCCCATTCGCTGGCCAGGGCATGCAAAGCGCCCTTCTTGCCTGGGAATGGCCATCCCACTCGTCTTTCTCTCTTTTTGATTGGCTATTTTTCCATCATTTTCTGCCAATGATCGTGCATGCATCGTTTCACTCCCCAACCTTCACCTGGGGCCCTAATGCATGTCTCTCCCTACCTTACTATAGCGGGGCCTCTTATCCGCCGCGCCGAGACCGAACCTGTTCGCCAACCACCACTTGCATCTTCATATCAGTTATCGCCGCAATTACGAAATCTAGTCGGCTGCTTACGTTGGCATTATCTGTGCCGCGTCCTTCGTCCCTTACTAAGACCTACCGGCGAGTTTTGCCCCCAAAAGTGTATCGGCCGAGACCGCGATTCAGAATTCATCCGTGTTTACAAGTGAACGCCAATGCATTGTCCGTCCATCTGAATGCTCAACGTCAAGGCTGGCCCCATGATGCAATGGCCAAAGACAACCGGAATCACGAGACCCAAATTATAGGGCTAGGCGGGCCAACGGTCGGTAGTCAAGACATCGCCCCCCGGCACTGAGACGTCATCATGGAAATCCTGGCCTTGACCGACAAAGCAAGCCATCACGAGGGAGGGCCAGTCTGCCCTGTGAGGTTAGAGCAGCCTTGGGCCAGGTGACCAAGTGACCTTCGGTCAGTCAGCCCGGCGGCCAAGCCCAGCCATTCCCAACGGTCTGGTAGTGCCCGCGCGGCCCCGACCAACTCCGTTACCAGAGGGAGCTGAAAGCCGCAGCTTTAAGGTGGCGAGGTTAATGCGCTGGCCGCGTCTATGGCGGCTGTCAACGTCAAAATGCCCAATGTCGAACCGGTTTCGGGTCGTCCTGCACGACCGATATTGCTCGGGACTCGGTGCAGACCGGTGTCATCATCTGTTCCAAATGTGGCAATGGGGGAGGCATCCCACCAGTGCTCCGCCACGCTCGGCCACACTTGGGCCACAACGGCCAAGGGTTTTTTCAAGGTGAGGCTGGTGTCCCGTCGACGTGGCACCTCCCGCGTGGCTGGGCGCCCCATTCTCACCTGTCAAGCCTCATCCCAACTCAGATCGCGCTGTGGCTGTTTGGAACCGAGCGAATCGCAGCCCCCCGGTGAGAGCGACCCACCTTTTTCTTGCCGAGATCCCTGCAAAGTCACTCCGATTGCGATCCCAGGTATTCGAGACTTGGCCTGGCGGTGAGGCCAGCAATAGGCGCTTGTGGTGCTTTGCCTCATTGCCAGCTCATCATCTTCCCAGCCGGTCACGCGCAAGCCGACATGTCTCTAGAGGACCGTTCAAGAAAGAGAAGCGGACTATCAACCAAGTCGCCAGGTCGTCGGGGGGCTCGAGCAGGCGAACACTGGAGTCCACTGGAGTCAACTGGAGTCGCCAATCCCCAGGTGCTTAGCCGCACTCTCCAATCGTAGCCGCCATCGGCCTCAGCGACCGGGGGGCTCATCGTGTGAGCAGGGGTTTCGCCACTGCGATTGGCCTGTGGTCTGAGACTCGACGAGTATAGTCTCGGGTAACGTGACGGCTTTGGAGGGTCAGGGACGGCTCCATTCTTGGCCAACTCTGTTCGCCACGGCCATGGCCATTGAGGTATGGTCCCATCGGCACGTTTTCTGGAGGGGCCGGAGGTTGACGATGTCGTCCGAGAATGGGCTGCGTGGCTTACGCTGCTGGATGGGTCGTGAACCTTTTGGGAATGCGGGATTAGCGCGTCGACCAGTTGTCTTGCGTAGACCATATCAGGAGCCGCGGGTCTGCCTCTTTCGTTGGCTCGCTGTGCTAGGAGACCATCGCGTGCTCGCTCCGCTATACTGGGTCGTGACAACATTGTTGGTCAGTCAGAAACTTGTCCTTCTCGGCCGTGACTGGTGGTCTCCTGTCCTGCCCTAAGATGTGCTTCTATGACTCCAAGGCCGTCTTTGCTCGGCAGGCCTCTCCTTCTCGTTGTGATAGGGCTGAGTCTTGTCTCTGTTATCAGCAGCCCTGCCTTAACTGGGACGGCCAATGTTCCCAATGGAGGCGCCCCCCATCACGGCTGAATGCCCCATTCTCAGCTTCAGGTCGAACGCCTCTGAGGGTTACACGGGGACGAATAGTCTGTGAGTGTCAGTTGTCTCCGACGATGCGGCCCCATCACTAAGGGACGCGGGCTTCAGGCGACCGCTGCGCTGGCCTCCCCATCAACCCACCTCGCGAGACTTCCGGTGGTCGGCACCAGACTGGTCCATGTTTTCGCTTATTCGCGTTGGCCCTCGCATCCTACATGGTAGGATGCGAGGGCTGTGTTGCCCGTCCAGGGCCCGTATCGTAAGTCAGCACCTCAACTCACGCTTCCCAGTGGCTCCGGCTGCGAAACGCTAGGGCGCGGGAGTCTGTCGAGCGGAGCCTGGACGACGGTGCACGTCCATCCGTCGAGCTAGGGAGCCTCCCCGCCCTCCCTCTCTCCCCGGCAGGCTTGGCTGTCTTCGTAGCAGCGAATGGTTGTGCGAGAGGGTGTGAAGGATTTGCTCCGATGCATCTGGATTCAGTCACGGGAAAGGGGCGAGGACGAGCGAGACCCAGCCAGCCCCTAACTACTGCTTGCGAAGTTTTTTCTCTTCGCTTTGTTGTCATCAACCGCTTGATACGATTCGACAATTCCGTTGGGCCCGGTCGAGACCAACCGGAGTTGACACAAACGAATCTGGTCATGGCCGATAAGCCTTGGAGGATGTCCTCAAACCAGTCTGTTCACGTATTAGCAAGCTGTCTCCTGGGGTTGGCTCGCGCAGATCTCGAGCCGTCGTCCCACACACGCTTTGCACTGATGTGCGGGCGTTAACACTGCGCTATTGACCCTCCTCGATCCAATCCTGATATTGTCGACATGGCGTTGCTGAAAATTACTTCCAGACCTGGCAGAGGTGGCAAACGCGGTTATGATGGATGCCAACCGCAGCTACCCGAGTTGTCGTGCAATGAATACCATCTAGTGTAGAAGCGAGATGATCGATGCCATGAATGAGGGAGGTAGTAGGAGACGGAGAGAGTCCTCTTCGACTGACAAAACCATGGCAGTCTAAGTCTATCATCTATGCATCACTGATACAGACGGGAAAGTCGTGGAGAAATATGAGACGTGCTGACTTGATCCCCCGCAACGCCGATTCCTGTTTATTCTCTTTTTCCCTTCATACTTTGCGCTTAAAAATAGTAGTTTTACATCTCAAAATCCGGTTGCGTGTCTGGAACCTCTGCTCCTCTCATCCCGCAATCTTGCCCTGTTTCGAGCCGAAAATCGTTCATCCACAGCCATAGACACAATGTTCTCGTCCGCCTGAAGTTTGTCTAGTTCGAGGCAAACCGAGCTGCGCGCTTCTCTGCCTTGGCCTTCTCCGAAGGGTCGTTGAGGATGCCTCTAGGGGCACCGGCATCCCTTCGAGAACCGCCTTCACGGCCGCCTTCACGACCGCCCTCGCGTCCGCCTTCACGTCCGCCTTCACGTCCGCCCTCGCGGGCACCGTCACGGCCACCGTCGCGTCCGCCACGGCCTCGTCGTCGACCACCGCTCCTTCGGTCGAGGCTCTGTCGCTTGTTGTTGCGAGTGTTGTCACCCTCGGTACGGTCACGGCCACGCTTGAGGGGGCGCTCAGGAAGGGCAGAGTCGAGGCTGGTAGCCAGATCCTTCTCGTCGAGACCAAAGCGCTTGGAGCGGTCGGTGCGTTTCTGTGAATCAGCATCTTCCTCGAGGCCGAATCGCTTGGCACGGTCGGCGCGCTTCTTGGCCTCCTCATCAGCGGCGGTGGAGGAGAGGCCCATAGCGTAGGACTGAGCGGGCTCAGCGGGCTTCTCCTCTGACTCAACAGGCTTCTCCTCGGTGACCTCCTCGGCTGGCTCGGTCGCAGCGGGAGCTGCCTCAGCGGCGGGAGCCTCAACCACGGGCTCGGCAGCAGCCGCGACAGGCGCGGCAGCAGGAGCAGCAGGAGCAGCAGGAGCCTCGTCGTCACTGTAGCTGATCTCGTCCTCCTTGTTCTCGGCTGGAAAAGCATGCGGGTTAGCTGAATGACGCTCCGGGTAACGAGTTTGCGCGCGCGCGCGCAGTCGCAGGGGCAGACGTACCAGGCTTGTCGTCGCTCTCAGCCTTCTTATCGTTCTCTTGCAGGCGCGCAATCAAGTCGGCCTTGTTGCCGGTCTGCGGCAAGCCCTTCTCGGCCAGGAGCTTCTTCAGCTCCGGCACCTTGAGTGACGAGTACTCGGCCATGGCGCGCGTTTGGGGAGGGAGGGAGCTTGGGATGGAGAGGGTGGAGATGGTCGCCGGGGATAGCAGATGCTGGGAAGTGCGAAGGCGGATGCGATTGCGAAGAGCGCCGAGGAGAGGATGCAGACGAGGGGGTTGACGAAAGGGAGGGATGGAGATGGAGATGGGGAGGCGGAGTCGTCTTTGTCGGGACGAGTGCTTGGGTGGATGACGCTGGATGGGATTTTAGTGGGACGCGCGCCTTGGGCCTTTGTTGGCCTCTGGCCTCGAGCCAGTCGCCAGCTTTTGCGCCCTGCGTGGGTGTTCTTTGTTCGCAGGGCGATGCGCACGGGCCACATGTACTCTTTGCCTGCCGCTCCGCTATTTTCAGGGACCAAGCACAGATTAGCTCCACGCCAGCTCCAGGGTCAATCCATCCAAAAGGAAAACAATTGAAGCATATTACGGCATGTTACAGCACACAAGGGCCAAATGTGTGCGCTTGTGGCATCGCCACTAAAGCCTACCTAGGTAGGTACTTTAAGTTCTTACCAAAACTCAAAGAGAAACTTGTACTGATACCCACCTCGTGTTTAGGGAGGAATTGTTCTCAAGTATTATACCCTCGTATCGATCCCGTCCTGAATATCACGGAGGCCGTGCCGGCAGGTGCGCCAAACAAGTCAAAGGAAGCACCATTAAGCATAGTGGTTAACAAGGTCTTGTGCGTATAAATTGGGAGAGATGATATCAACTGGATCAACAGTCAAGTGCACGCATCATGACCTGCGATTCCATGGTGTATTCCGTGGTTGTCAATTATCTTTATGCTTGAGAAACCTACCCTAAACGCTGTCCATCAATGGGGCTTCCACGACGACGTCGATGAATACGGATTCCCATGCCCGCTGGGGACCTTTGGTATCTGTGGATTCTAGACTGTCTCCAATATTATGTAAGGTATCGACTTCATGTGGTCTACCACTTTCATGTTGCGTGTCGAGGTCATTCACGAGTGCGTGGGGTGACATGCCCAGGCGCTGTTGTCGCCAGAATATGTCTCGAATACCAGCCTTATTTCTTCATACAGTAGCCTCTCAGTGCTCGGATAGAATCTGAAAGAGAAGGGATCTTGCCCGTGGGGGAACATTGACTCTGCTCCATTCCGCGATGGAGTAGAAGACACAGTGTTGTAGATTTAAAGACATAGAAAATAAGGGGAGAATGAGGAGGTAAAGAAGCTGGAGATGAGCGAGAAAAAAAATCAGAGGCAATTGGTCCGTCCTATATTACTCGGGCATTGGCTCCGCTGGTGTGCTCGTGTTGTGAGTGCTGGGCTGAGTGCCACATACCTGTCCTATCTATACAGAGGTTGAGTGGCTGCGTTCGTCACCTATCAACTGTCAGCGGTATCCCCTATTTTGGGCTTCACCTGAAGCTCCATCGTCGACCCGCTTGACTGACGAGATGGCATCATCGACGTCGTAAAAAGACGCGCGTATTGCCATGGGGGTCCTGACACTGCCTCAGTGGGCGTGCAGCTTCTTATCAAAGAGCACGACCAAGAAAGTTGGGGGGGCGAGCGAGATTGCTGCCAAGAGTTGGCCAACACAGCGGCCGGTGGAGTGGACGCCCTCGGTAGCTCATACTGAGTGAGGCTGGGAAGGTCGGCAGCGTATGGAGCGGTAGTTGGAAGCAAGCTACCCCGGAGATGTGGTCAGCGTCAGACGGACGGCTGTGACGCTGAGTGACGTTAGGTGGCATTGGGTGACATTGGGAGACACTAGGCGACATTGGGTGACATTGAAGAACTCTCCAAGGCTTCGCTCGTAAATTGATGCTCGAATCCTGCAGAGCTGTCAGAAGCAAAAGTGGAGGGCGGCGAGCCACCAAACAGCCCAACGTGACTTTAATTGCCCGTTCCCCAGACTGAGACCACCAGATCTGCCCCCGACTCCCGGCGCCGGTGGCGGCTCCACTTGGCCTCGCGAACGCCAAGTGCTAAGGGGGCCTCGAGCGCCGAGTGGCTACTGGTGGCCCCTTGTGGCATTCGAGAGCAGATTTAGAAGCTGCGGCCGGGGCACATGTCCATGTTCTTTCCCCCCCTGTCCACTGTCTGCTGTCCGCTGTCCGCTGCTTCCAGTCTTCCTTTGCATGCCCGCGCAACTCAATCTCGACCAGCCTCTTCGTGCTTTCATTGTGCACATCGCCCGTTGTCGCATACTCTTGGCGCCCACCGCGTTATTGCTGCATACTGCTTGGTACTGTTACTTCCTCACGGCCACTGCGACACACCGACGTTGCGACCGCCAGACACACGTCGCGACGCACGCCCGCTAAGCAAGCTCCGAAACCATCCATCACACGACGAACTGAGCTTCCCCGCCATCACCACCCTCCTTTCATCCCCCGTCCTCTACGCCATGCGATAGCGGCCCGCCCCAGGAAGATGCGAATAGCCCAACCCTCGGCCCTGCTCCCGAATGCCCGACCTACCCGCTGCTACTTAGCTGCTGCCGCTTGACGTGGCTCCTGGCAGACTCTCTCCAATTTCTCTAACCCTCTTGCCTCGACGTCTCGACACCTCGACACTTCGACACTTCGACACCTCGACACCGTCCCTCAAGATGATGACCCGACGCATGGTGAGCCGCTCTCCCCCACCTCCCGACAGCCTCGCTCCCTTGGTTCTTGCCATGAATCTCTAGCCATGAATCTCTAGCTAACCTCTCTTTCGCGCCATCCAGGTCCGGGCCATCGTCCAGCTCGCGAGCGCCGCCACCTTCACCTTCCTCGTCGTCTTTCTCCTCGACCGGAATTACCGAGTCCTCCCTAACGCCATCCATGGCTATATGCCCTCTCACCACCCGGGCCTAGTGATAACCGACGTTACCGTCGCCACATGTTCCAGTCTCAACCTTTTCTCCTCATGCGACCTCGATCCTAAGAAATGGCATCGCCTCGACAAAGACCTGTATCTCGGCAAGACCTGGATCTCGACTGCATACATCTTTGTCAGCCGCAAGCATGAGGAGGAGCTCACCGAGGACGACAAGGTGGTAGTGGATGTTTCTGTCGGCAGACTCCAACCTGCCCCCAAGGGCGAGTCGGACGAACGGTGGGAAAAGCGCCCGAATGGCCTATGGATCAAGCGATCAGCCAAGCCGAAAGCGAGCGACTCGAACCAGGCTGTGACGGAACTCGATGTTCTCTTCGGAGACGATGCTGTCGAAGCCAGAGACGGCTGGGCCATTACGGGTACTCCTCTGCTCCTCAAGACAGGCGGCCACCTGCCCTGCGTGCAGCTGTCTGTCCGCCAGGGTCCCCATCGTGAGATCAAGAAGCCCGTGCCCAGAATCGGGCAGCATGGCCGCTTCAAGATCTTGCAGATTGGTGATTTGCATCTTAGCACCGGTGTTGGCAAATGCCGCGAACCTGTGCCAGACTCGTACAACGGTGGCCACTGTGACGCCGACCCCAGGACCCTGGATTTTGTCGCCAGGATCCTTGATGAGGAGAAGCCTGACTTTGTCGTACTAAGTGGGGACCAAGTCAATGGAGACACAGCTCCGGATGCGCCAACGGTCAGTCCTCGAATCTCATAGCTAACTCAGCTCACTAACCCTTCGCAGGCCATCTACAAGTGGGCGTCTCTCCTGGTTGAGCGCAAGCTTCCGTACGCCGCCATTTTTGGCAACCACGATGACGAAAAGACCATGTCTCGCGAGGCTCAGATGGCTCTCATGGAATCGCTTCCCTACTCCCTTTCTGCCGCCGGCCCTGCTGATATCGACGGCGTGGGCAACTACTACGTCGAGATTCTTGCACGTGGCAAGTCGGACCACTCGGCCTTGACCATTTACTTCTTCGACACCCACGCCTACTCTTCCGATGAACGCAAGTACCCTGGCTATGACTGGGTGAAGCCCAATCAGATTGAGTGGTTCAAGAAGACGGCCGCCAGCCTTAAGAAGAACCACCAGCAGTATACCCACCGCCACATGGATATCGCCTTTATCCACATTCCCATGACGGAATACGCCGACCCCGCGTTGCCCCGTGTTGGTGCGTGGACGGAGGGTGTTACTGCCCCGGTATTCAACTCGGGCTTCCGCGATGCTCTGGTCGAAGAAAACATCCTCATGGTCAGCGCTGGACAGTAAGTCATGCCTTGCTTCTCTCTCATCCAACCCATATCTAACACAACCCCCTTAGTGATCACTGTAACGATTATTGCTCGCTCACTTCGGAAGGCGAGGACGAAGAAAATAAGACTCCAGCCATGTGGATGTGCTACGCTGGCGGCGCCGGTTTCGGTGGCTACGCCGGCTACGGCGGTTACGTCCGCAGGTTACGTCTCTTTGAGGTTGACATGAACGAGGCCCGAATCAAGACTTGGAAGAGGCTCGAGTACGGTGACACTGCTGCTCGTATCGACGAGCAGATTATTGTCGACGGCGGTAAGGCTAAGGGAAAGGCCCCTGACGCCCCACCACCCCCGGCCGAGGCCGAGGCCCCGGCTCCGGCCCAGGCATAGGATGAGACCCCCTAACTCCCAGGTCCCGAGTCCATCCACACGACTTATATACATTTTTCGACCTATGCCTTTTGGAAAGATATCCCCGTCGAGCATCGAGCGCCTCTCTCCCAAGCCAGCGTCGTCGCCATCGATATTTTTTTCACGGCGATTTCTCCCCTATATGTTTTGTTTTGAGTCACATCTTCTCTTCTTGTATCCATGTCTTAGGGAAGGCGGTTTTGTTTTCATCGAGTCGGTCGCTACACACTATAGAACTGGGGGGTGGGTTGTCCACCTTGGCATACGGATCCCGTTTCGTCTTTGGATGTTGATGGGAGTGAAAACGGTGTCTTTCGTTTCGTTATTGCGGTTGTATTGTATGATATCTGGAGAAAAAAGATCCCACTTCTGCTTTGGGTGGTGCATACGGACGGGTGGGATGGGGATGGAGTGGATATACATGGCGCTGTTTCTGATGCAAGATTATGTCTACTGTGATGTGATGCGATATCGACCATCTGACAAGATGTCATAAGCACTTTCATCAACGGATGCTCGTTTCTCGCTTTTTGTGAATCAATATTCCTCATCTTCGTGTTTGTCATGTACGTCGTGAAGCGTACATCCCAACTCCATCGCTGAAGCCAACAAGCATACCCAATCCCAACGCCTATGCTGGTAATAAATCACAAAATGCCCCATAAAACGCATGCCCCTAGAATTACAACATGCCCGTGAAGCCATGTCACTTGCCGTCCTCACGTCGCCCCTCCCTCAGCATCTCCAGCAGCTTAGACACCTTGTCCATCCGGCTCACTGCAAAAAACTCCTCATTCTCGTACATCTCCCGCAGCTTTGACCCCGTGGCGAGGACCTGCTCGTTAGAGTAGAGGTCGCGTGCGGTGATCCTGATGGCGAGGACCTCGAGGTAGAGCGACTCGGCAAGCTCAAACGCCGTGGCGAGAGATGCGTTTCGCGGATCAGATGTGGGCGATACTTCGCCATCTTTGTCGTTGGTATTGCGAGATTCGAAGCTCAGGCCGTTTTCCTCGGCTATGGAGTTTGCATGAAATCGCGCGCTGAGGGCCATGTTCTCCATCGTCGTAGTGTACGCAGGGTGCGCGCGGCCCAGCGTCGGTGCCATGATATCCAGGGCCCGCTGGTACTTCACGCGCGCCTCAGCGTATCGACAGCGCATGTCGTCGATGACGGCGAGCTTCTGGATGGCGTGGGCGGTGCTGGGATGCTGGGGCCCGAGGGTCCTCGTCTTGATGTCGACGGACTGGGTGTAGAGCTGCTCGGCCTCGTCGATGGCGTTGCTGGCTTTGGATATGTGCGCGAGGTCCTCCAAAGCCTCGAGCGTCATTGGGTGGCTCTGGCCGAAGAGGTTCTGATACGATATGTAGACGCGGCGGTACAGCGCCTGTGCTTCTTCCATCTTGCCAAGGCGCTCGAGCGTGGCTGCGAGCTTCTGCACGGTTCCGACTGTTGTAATATCCGTGGGTCCGAGGGCTTCCTCTTGCTGCTGCTCGAGTGTCTCATACTGGTCTTCCGCACGATCGAGTTCCCCTTGGGCTGCAGCCACGGAGGCTCTGGCCAAGGCGACACGGAAGCCAAGGGCATTGTCGATGGAGGCCATATTGATGCTGGAGAGGACCTCCTGGCTCCGCTGTACCTCGTTGGCCTGCTGGAGGAGGGATGCCAGAGATAAAGAGGTCTGTATTCTTTCGATGGGGTCCATTTTATCCTTCTGCTTCAGGGCCAATTCGAAGCACCCGATTGCCTGGTCCAGAGCTCCCTGCGTCATACACACGTTGCCTAACACCTGCCACGCAACGTCGGCGTCATCTGGAATTCCCTTCAGCACACTGGACCAGTCATCATAGCATGTCTTCGCATGGGGGGCCATGATTCTTCCAAAGTCGTGAATCTCCGGTAGTTTCAATGAATCTACCTCCTTCTGGCGAATGCCGTCGACACAGACGTTGCAAGCCAGCCATGCGTTATCAACTTGTTCAGATGCCGTAAGGGAACCACGAACGTGGTCTCGCGCTGAAGTTTCGAGCATGAAGTAGCCAAAGGAGGGAGAGGAGGCAGAAGATGAATTCTGGGATGACTCAGGGGACTCGGGTGGAGACAACACTTGAATGAAGTTTTCGTTCAGGAGATGCTGGAAAACATCACCCACATGGCTAAAATCCTGGAATGCTGTACATAGTGAGTAATAATCATCCTGGGTTGAGTCAGTTTTCTTACCGTTCATCTCTTTAAAGGCACCCATAAACCTTTCTGGTGCCGTCCTCAATTGCGAGGTGGCACAGAACAGCGCAACGGGGATAAAGGATGTCGAGAGCATCGCGCTTATCCTAAGGATAGTTTTCGTGACGGGCGACTGGTCAATGGTTGATCCGAGAAGGTGTAATGGCACCCTGTAGCCCATATTTTGCTCATAGTCTACCACTGTAGAGCCCGTTTGTCGGATTGTTGATGCCGCCATGGCTATGCTCTGTGGGTGATTTTGCAGACTCTTAGCGATTCTCAAAGCAGCCTCGACTGTTGTCTGTCAGCTTTGCTGGGTCAAAGTCACTCTAGTTTCATACCTTGTTCTGGTTTCTCCAATGCATGATCCCCAACCACTGAGCCTATCAACTTCACTCCTTGGTCATCGGTCATCGATTCTATATGAAGCTTCGTGCCCCACGCACAGCAGTTGCTGTCCCGGGACGTTAGTATGATCTGTCCCGAGAGCGTTAAAGGAATAAAGTCGAAGATGTCGTATGATGGCTCCACGTTGTCAAAAATGAGCAGCCACTTGTCGTTTTCGGGTCGAAGAAGCCAGTCCTTAACGGCCCGAACCACCGACTTAACTCGTAACGTATCTAGTTGTAAGATGCTCTTAACCTTGAGCATGTCTTCGACGCCAGTAAGCCCAAGGTCATTTTCGACCTGGCTCCTCGGCGCATCTTTTGTGTAATGTGTTACCAGAGCATTGGCAAACTCGAGGTAGCTCGCAACCACAGTCTCCCAGCTTTCTGCCCAGATCCAGAAGACAAAGGAGATTTCATGCCTGTGCTTTTCGGCATAGTATCTAGCTAGCGTGGTCTTGCCGGTTCCAGGAAGCCCCAGAAGGTTTGCAATGGCGAAATGCAGCTCGTGGGGTTCCATGAGAGGCTTCAGAACAGCTTCCAGGTTTTCAACGAGATCCTCGCGAGGTATGATGATGCTTGGTTCGGTGGGAAGCTTGTATGGTATCTCAAATCCAGCCGACATATATTCCAGATGATGGACTAAATGGCAGTGTCAGTCTATGTTGGATCTGTGGCATTGTGCGATCTTACCTGCTGCCAAATCAAACGGCTTTCGTTTTGCTTCCATCAGGTCCGATGTTCGGCCTTTGTCAATCATTTCGCGAAACCTAGCGATGAAAGTCTTGTAGTTGGAATCGCGCCCTTCGAACTTGACCAGGTCAGAGTGCGTCGCCTTCAAGCCAATCTGCGTGCCATCAGACCCCTGCATGGAATGCCGCTTGTCTACAATGAAGCCATCGCTGGACTTTTTTGTCTCGTGGAATGACAACCTGGGCAGATTGGCCGTAATGGCCTTGAACGCCTCCATTTGGTTCTCCAGCCATTCGATATCGCTGGGCTGTGGTTCCGTCGAGAAGCTCCGCGAGCTACGGGCGCTCCGTGAGCCCTTGTAATCGTTTTCCAACCCGGACGTGGTGCGCCGGATGACGTTGGCGAGCGGCGACGGGGATGAGGGCCGGCCAGGCGACAGGGTCCCAAAGAAGGCGACTCCGCACGTCGACAGCTCAATGTCCTTGAGTTGCAGGTCGATGGCCTCGCTGGAGATGATGAGGGCGCGCTTGACGATCCAGCCGCCGAGGCTGTGGGCGATGAAGAAGAGCGGGCGGCGCGCTGTGCCGTCGCGGCTGCGCTGGGCGCCGAGCTCCTTGACCATGTCGAGGGCGCGGCCGTAGAGGACATTGCGGACGAGATAGCGGTAGTTGACGCCGTCAGAGATGTACCCGTACGTCATGATGCGCGCGTTGGGGATGTCCTTTGCCAGCAGTTCTTGGAGCCATGCTTTGGGTCTCGCCTTGGGTTCTGCCGTGGTGGTCCATGAGCGGAATCCCTCGCCACCAAGGCCATGGACGGCTACGATGCTGTTGAGAGTCAGTTTTACAAATTACATACACGGGTCCCGCATAGACACTCACTCAATCTCGGCATGCTCAGGGTTTCGCACTATTTGCAGGCCGCTGCTCTCGCCAGTCCTCGATCTCGAGACAACCGACACGGCGCCTCGCACACGATGAAGCAGGCCTCTCAGCGGCTCGAGGGCGTCTGTGGCCATTCGGGCAGATTATTGGACGCTTTCAGCCACGGTGGCAGACAGTGCTCATCTTGAAAAGGGAATACCAAGTGGATGGAGATGGTTGACGTCTGCTAAGTTCAGGCTGACGGTAGGTGTTGATAAAGGCACTGTCCAAGACAACGGCGTATGTGGTCAGCGGGGGCCAGTGGAGCAGCCGGCGGGATGATTCACTCTCCCCAGTATCCCCAGCGGAGGCCCGTGGGTGGCTTAGCGGGCTCAGTACTTTGTTCCAGTGGTCCAGCGGGTTTGTCACGGGGCGTCCGCGGTGGCGTTGTAGGCGGCCTGGCGGCCTGGCGGCGCGGCCAACAAGGCTGTGGCTGATGACGCTCTCCCATGACCACACCACACCATCACAAGTAGCACTCGCCGGCAAGGAATGTCAGCCAACTCAAACAGAGGGGGCTCGAAGTGTTTCATTTCGCAAGGAGCAGGGCGATTTTAAGCAGTCGACTTTTATATTTCCAAGCTGTAAAGCGGGGGTATGTGTTCCTTGATCTCATTCATTTCTCTCTCTTCCTTGACTATCTGTCGATTATCCAGACATCTATAAGTCCAATCTGATTTAGCCCGAGGTTGCTGTGCTATGGAAAGATTCGAATTATTTCCAACGTTTAATCCCGTCATACAATCATTCATGTGCCCTCTAAGGCACGTAACCATGGTATCTTATGCAAATTATCTTCAAATCAAAACGTATCCAGGGACCATAGACTCCTCCACCTCAAAACATCAAACCGCAAATATACAAGTCCCAGTAACGCCACATAGGTCGCTCACTCTGACAATCTCTAAACGTATTATCATCCTCGAATCACACATTACATCATTCCGTTCATCCAACAACCTCCAGATCAAATCCAAGATCCGTCAAAATCTCATCCCACTCCTGCTCCTCAACGCTCTTCTCCGGCGGCTCCTCCGTCTCGGGCGTCGGCGGGGACAAATACTCTGCGTTGCCCTCAACCGGCTTCCCCACCATCTCAGGCCAGTAGTCGGAGCCATCGCGCACCGCGAGCCCGTGTTTCTGCCCCAGGAACACTCGCCCCAGCTTTGCCCGCTTGCCGTCCACCTTCTCTAGTCGCACCAGGCGGTAGCCCAGAAACACAATCATCTCCTCGTCGTACGTGGCCGAGTATCCTGTCTCGCGGACCACCTGTGCATGCACGCCGCCACCGATGCGTACGCCCGTGTGAGGGTCCACGGGGACCTTGCCCGAGGCGCCCACACCCTTTGACTGTCCGGACTCGTCCTTGACCTCGAGGCTGACAAGCGTCACGATGTCGGTGATGAAATACCCCTGGTCGTGATTGTCGCGCAACAGCTCAAACAGTTCCTCAAAGTACTGCTTGTTCTTGAGCAGTTCCTTGAACTTCTCGCCGGGTGAGTCCATGTGCCAGAGGCGCGCCACGGTAGCTACCTTCTCGCTGCTGTCCTCCTTTGCGCGCTCCACAAAGCCCTCGAGGATCTCGTTTATGGACGCCGAAACCCTGGCATCCTTGATGCGGCGCTGCCAGAACTTGACGTTGCGGACCTGGATGGGCTTCGGATCTAGGTCGCTGACAAGCTCACGGGGGAGCTTGTTGGATCGGTACGGGATACGCTTCTCTGTAGGTAGGTCGGGATACTTGACGACGCTGCCGATGAGCTTGTCGCGATATTCGCCAGCGTCAAGACGAGGCTGGATGAGCCAGAGCGGCTTCGTGTCGTGGGAGTGAGACATTGGCTCCGTCTCCGTCTTCGTCTCTGTGGTTGTGGTTGTGGTTGATGCCTTGCCGGTGATGATCGTGTTGTTGCTTAGTTGGGCGTCGGGTGTTAACTCAGGAGGAGAAACCCGTAATATTCTGAAGAGAAAGACTCTGATTTAGCCTCGGTCTCTTCTCGAGTTGGGTTGGATTATATTGAGTTGTGAGTTAACCGTTCAACCTCGATGAAACAGCTTAGGCACTCGCCGTATTTGAGGCACTCGCCGTGTTTGTGACCCCTCGCAGAGGCCGCCTTCAATCGCAGCCACTTGTCGATGGCATGACGTGGTTGGCCAAAGTGGCGACAGGGGTTACGTCTGCGCCTTGTAAAGTGGCGGTGCAATAGTCCGTATGACAAAATGACCCAGACATTGATCCCCGCTTTCGCTCCCATATTTTGTGGATTGATTTTGTCACAGCGCCCCGGCATTGCAATGATCCCCGTGATCATCTCCCAGGCTCGGTAGTTGTAGTGCTGCCGTTTGCCCCAACTTCCCTGCCAGGCTGCCTCCCAGTTAGCCTCCCAGTTACAGGGTAAGCCGACATATTGCGCCGTACGTATGGACCAAGCGCTTCAAATAATCCAATGACATCCACGTGTATCATCTAGACTACAACGTCCGTAAATCGAGCATGAATATGTAGCCACTCCATAAATTAACTAGGGGATAATAGTACTTCAGCCAATGTCTGATCAGAATAGTCGAGTAAATTGTCTGCCTATAAGCATTCCCACAACTTTTCCCAACGTGAACGCCCAGTTTAAAAGGAAGCACAACCCAACTATTCTATGACTCGCAGTGAATTTGCTACAGTGAAATCCATCACAGATTTACGTCAAGTATAAGCAAGTTGAGCAGTATATGTGTAAATATATATATATGTATATATTCCCAGGTGCAATATATCTCTCCACCACTCCTTCTTCAACTCCCCAATTCACCTTCCACAGATGCAATAAAAACAAAGACAATCCGCCATCGCCACCCTCGCAATCAGGAATCCAGAACAAATCCTAATGCTCTGCCCCTTTAATGGTGCTGCCGCACGGTCCGCCCCCATCTCCCCAGACGCCTTCCATATCTAGATGCCCGGATATACCCCATACATATAGACGCAAAAAGACAAAAATGCAAGGCATCGCTCGTAGTCGAGGCCGTCTCCATAGACAACCGATTATAAACAGAAGGAAAAAAACAGCTGGTGTGCGAAGCAACACCATGGGGGATATCAAAAATTTGAAGGAAAAAGGGAGGGAAAAAGGAAAAGAGAAGTAGAAAACGAGCAATCGGGAACACTACAAAATGCTGGAGCCCAATCATGTGCATGGCTCATCAAAGGATATAAGTGAAAGGAATTCGAAAAGGGTTGCTCCTTTGAGAGCAGTTGGATGAGCCTCCCGGCTAAAACGTGAGAACCTCCTGGTGAACCAGTTGCAGCACCCAGTGTGCCTCATTGCCGTTCGCAAACTGGAAACACCACTTCTTGACATTACCACCCGTGGCGCCTGTCGCAGGCGCGGCGCCCACAACGCCATTGTCGTCTTTCATTTCCTCCCAGACGCCGCACACGATTCCTCGGGTGCCCATTTGTTGGAAGCATCCGCTGCCCAGCACAGCGTCTAGTAGGATGGCAGGCTTATCCGAGTCCTTACGTGGGATTGTAGTCACTGTCACCCGCTTCTCCATTCCGTGGTTGGCGCGGAGTGCTTGGCGCCACCCAGGAGGCGGTCGTCGGATCTGCAGGCTGCAGTTGCCATAGTCTTCCCACTTTGCGGCAGATATGAGAAGGTGGAGTCGAATGCGGATGTTTTCCATTCCCAAGTTTGCAGGACCGCGACCACTGTTCTCGACACTGATAGATGGCGAGCGAGGAGTGTTAGTGCCGCCGGAGGACGACCCGGGAGTGTAGAGGCTATTTCCATAACCGCTAGCTCGGGTTTGTCGATCAATAGAGGATCGAGCAAGGTTGAATGAGTTCCCGCCTCCGGTGAGTCGTTTCAGGAAGCTAGTGGCAGAGAGACT
Organism: Cylindrodendrum hubeiense; assembly: GCA_014621425.1. Taxonomy (NCBI): domain Eukaryota; kingdom Fungi; phylum Ascomycota; class Sordariomycetes; order Hypocreales; family Nectriaceae; genus Cylindrodendrum; species Cylindrodendrum hubeiense. The sequence continues at coordinate 57,578 of JAANBB010000154.1, forward strand.
TGATGATGGTGTCGTGCTAGCACCATCATGTGAATTGGATGGAGCGCGAACCGAGCTCCTATAGCTATTCTTTCGGCCAAACCAGCTTCTTCGGCGGCTGCTGGTGTCGTCTTCATTACCAGCAGGGGCTTTTCGTTCGCCGAAGCTTTTGAATCTCGCCTCATTCTCAAGTTCGATAAACTTTTGGTTATTGAGGCGGGCGTGGTGTACCGCCTTGTAAAGATTGAAGCAGTCAGGCGCGGTGTGACATCGGAAGCGGAAGTTTCCTCCACCGTGTGAGTTGGAAATGAGGCAATCCTCTTTGACGGCGGAGCGAATTTCAAGATCGACCGCGGTACTTTGTCGAATCAGTACCAGTGGCGTCAGATCCAATGCCAACATCGGCTTATCATTTGTTCCGTCAAGAGCACCAGAGTGCACGGGATAGGCCTCAATTAGGCCAGGGCAAACAATGATAGAACAAAAGGCGGCGGAGATGTCCTTCCACACTCCGGATTTGTCTGACCATTTGGTGATTGAAGCAGAGAATCTTGTGCCGCTTTCCTCGGGGGCGATCTTTCGGCCATGAAGGCCAGCTTGCGATGCAGAGTTGGATGGCGCGAGGCTGCAAGAAGAGTCGGAGAGGACTGACTCTACGAGAGGAGGGGGGGCCCGTTCTTGTTTGATACTGACTCCGAGCTCAGTTTCAGGTAGGTCCACACTCTCAATCTCGTCGTCGGAAGAATCAGTATCGGATTCTGTTTCGGTGTAGTCTTCGGAAATATCCGTTCCCTCCGTGAGAGAAGTTCCAGCCACAGATGAGCCCTCTGAAGGCAGGTATTCGTGCTTGAGAGGAGAGGAGGTTCGGCGCTTGATGCGGCCATTGCTCTTGAGCTCAACAGGAGGGCTAAGGGACTGCGACTTGGACGAAGATTGCGGGCTGGGGCTAGGGCTAAGAGTGCGATGAACTGGGGGTGGGGGTGCTCCATCATCTCGATAAGGTGTGCTGTTGGGACTTTTCTGGAACATGGATGGGTCAGGCCGCATGTCTTCGCTTAGAGGAGTGCTCCTCTCTTCGGGGCTTCTTTCGTAATAATCATCCTGCGTGGGCGTCTTCTCCAAGTCAGGGTTCTCCGATTGTGTTGCGGGTGGCGGTGTTGATGGGGCAGTAGAGCGAGATCGATACCGGGACGGCAGGGATCGCCTCGTCGGGGTTTGTGGGCTTGCTGGTGATTCTTCGGTACGAGGCGAGCGGGGAGAGTGGGAAGAGAGAGGGGAGCGAGGGGAATGAGAGGAGCGGGGTGAGCGTTTGCTGAGTCCTCGAGCGCCCACTGGGGCATCGCTCATTCTAAGTTTCGATGGTGTCTCATCCCCGCAAACGCTTGGTTCCGGCTCTCTCGGCGGGACGGGAGCCACGGGAAAGACATCCAGCCAGTCCAGAATTTGATCCTCGTTATCCGTTGTGAGGGTGAGTAGTTCATGCCAAGGTCGGTCATCGTGTGTACCTCTGATCATGACCACCATATCAAAGTTGCCTTCTCCCGTTCGCGCGGAGATTATTTCCATGGGGATAGGTGGGAATAGGAGGTATGAACGGCGACCACCACCAGTTTCCCGGATCAGCAGGTCGCCCTTGTCTTCGGGATGGCGCTCATTGTCTCGTTGAACCAACTCAACCTGACACTCGAGCCGCTGACCATTTGAATGAGCAAGATCGAGAGAGAAGAAGTCTTTAGCGCTGACTTGGCGGGCCGTGTCGATGGTGACGTACTCCATAGGAGCAAGCGTTCGAAGATCTCGCGATCTCGTGGTATCGGTGTTGCTGGCGTCTTCGTCCACCAGTCTGGCGTTCTCTTCTCGATGACGACGTCGGGCCTTGTCCTGCAAGTCCTCAAAATCTCTCAGAAGATAATAAGAGTCATTCGTTCCAATGATTGAGTCGATACACTTGAAAAATTTGGCCATCTGCTTGATTCGGAGGAGGGGACGCTTCAATAGATGGGCCACGTCAACCCGCTCTCCCTCAGCATCGACGATATCGCCATACTCATTTCGTGGCATAGCATCCAAGAGAGAATCTTCATCGTCAGGGTTCCCAGAGACTGGGGCGAGGTTGACGACCAAATCTTGGAAGCCTAATCTCCAGGCATCGAGGTACTTGTGATAAATGGGCACCACACCATGACCCCAGGTGGCCAAACGGCGCATATCTGAGATCGGAGCTTTTCGGTGGGTGATCTTGAGCTTCTCTAGTGCAACTCCCATATGGATGACAGATTTTGACATGCTGCTCACTCGACTGGTTCGGTTTCCAGAGCCGAAGAGCTCCGTCGCGTTGTCGTCATTGACGACTTGGGAGAGAAGCACAGGGATAACGCCGTCAACTAGTGTCTTGAGCTCGCGGAGGTAGAGATTTTCATCGTCGGCAAATTCTCCGAGGAGGTCATCCGTGGTGACGTCGTTCGGGCCACCTCGGTTCTTGCGGAAGCTCGGGCGCGACCTATTGCTCTTGATTGCGGTGGGAACATTGTTGTCGTTGGGGAGCGAGAGAACAGAGACAAGATCGGAATGGCGAGTAAGGCGTCGTCTCAAGCCCGGACCCTGACTCCTCGTTTTCGAAAGTTCGCTATCTCCCGTGAGAACCGTGGATTGAGTCACAGTGGAGTTGGTCATAGTGGAGTTGGTCAAGTCCGAACCGACGACACTAGAATCCTCCTCAGACAAGATAGTTGAGAGCTCATGATGGCCGTTGGTTGGTGGTCTGAGTCTAGGCCCGAGCATTTTGGACACTGGGAGCTCCATCCGGTTGTCATGTTGCGGGTCTCGGTGGTCCTCCTCTTCTTCTGGAGAGACAGACCTGGACTTTGAGAGTATTGTACTCTGGTTTCTGTGGACATCAGACTCTTCCCAATTCTCCGTCTCCTCATCGTATGTATATGTCCGTTCATCATCATATGTCCGTTCATCATCAAATGTCCGTTCATCATCATATCTCCCGTCGTCGTCATATCTGTAGCTAGATTCAGAGTCGAGCCCATACTCGTACGTCCGCTCTTCTCGACTTTGGTAGGGTTTTGGCTTGGGCAATTGGTTTCCAGACTCGCCCTGGAATGCCTCCTTCAGCATGCCCAGCAACTGCCTCTTGGTTCCTGGTTTGCTAGGCGAGGAAAGCGTTCGGGTTGCTCGACTTCTCCTCAATCCGCTAGAATGTGGCGACTTGGGTTGTCCCTTGGCCGACTGCCGCTTTGGCTCTGGTGTCCGCTCCGCCTCGGGCTGAACCTTGGGCTCGGGGCTTGGTTCAGGAGCTTCAATAGGTAGTTCAGTCGACTTCTCAATCTCTATCTTGTCAAGTTTTTGAGTTGAAGCCCGTCGCCTCTGTCCGCGGGATGTTTTTCGACGTGTTTTGGTCTCAAGTGGAGATACGGGTTCGAGGCTAGGCTCTCGCTCTTGGGGTTCTTCCTTGGGAGCGGGCACATGCGCTTGCTTGGGAGTGGGCGTAGACTCATGCTTCGGTTCCTGCTTCGATTCTTGCTTGGGCTCTTGCTTGGGTTCTTGCTTGGGTTCTTGCTTGGGTTCTTGCTTGGGCTCATCAACGAACGGATCGGATGTGCTGTTGACTTCCACAGTGTTGTTGAGCCACTTTTCGATGCTAGGAGGGTTGTTTGGCAACGCGTGTCTTGGGGGTTCGTTCATTTCGTGAATCATCTTCTTGCCCTCCTCCATGACCTTCTTGAACACTTTCGGCATCCCCTTGAAGCTCGTGTTCCTCTCCACCTTGGCTCGCTTAGGGCGGCTGCGCGGAGGTCCTCCGCGGATTGGAAGATCCAGTTCGCTAAAGGCGGAGTTTCCAAAAGGGATATCGCCTGGAATGTCGGCAATGGACTTGGCCAGGATGCTGGAGGATAGGTCAGATGTGTCCAGTAGAGGCGGCTCCAGGTTTGTCTCCTCTTCGGAGAGGAAGGATGATTGGTCTTTGCGTGCCGTAGAACCAGAGTGGTGGCTCTTTGGTCGGGATCTTCTCCTACTACCAGAAACACTCCGACGCTTAGTGGGAGTATCAATCATTGGATCCTGATTTTCAACATCGATCATGGAGTGATCCGCCTTGGTGGGTTTTGAGAGGTTGGATTCCTCTTCAGTGACCTCGGTTTGTGTCACCTCGGATTGCTCTTCGGAAACCTCAGTCTTGGGTGGCCCAGGACGCTTCTCTGCCACCTTGGTTCTCTCTGACCGAGGACTTGAGCGTCGTGAGCTATGGGCAGATTTCCGCCTTAGCCTGGCTGTTTGAACAGACCCGGGCTGTGAAGTACCTGCTTCCGATGACACTTCACTCAAGGGTCGTACTCGGATGCCATCATCATCCAGCTTCATTTTTCTGATGGGTGTGACACGGATGCCATCATCCGCTGCTGATACAGACTTGGCAGATCGTTGGGCTGTCACCCGACTGCTGGTGGCATGGCTGGGTGTCGCTTCGCTTACAGTCTCGCCCAAGTCACTGTATAATTCGCTCTCAGTGTCCTCAGTCCACGCCTTGGACCCCACAGATTTGGCGTATCTGTGACTTCTTGGGGGCGGGGTATCGGGTATCTCTACTTTGGAAGCCCATGACTTGACTTTGTTAGAGACAGACGGGTTGGCGGCGCGAAGAGTAAAATCTTTTGGAATTGGAGTTGGGACTGCGCCCTTGCCGTTCCTGGGGGACCCCTTTCTGGGGCGGTTCTTTCGCCAGTGTTCGTCACTAACGACTCTCTTTTTGGGTGGAATTTTTACTGGTGCTTCCGGAGGCAGTTCTTTCGCTGTTTCCAAGGTCTCCTGGGATTGGTTGTTGTCGAGTCGCTTGGATCTGTTCCTCAGCTTGATCCGTATCCGATCTTCCTCGGTGACGCTTTCAAAGTCGTCGCCTTTGAATGCAACCTCAGTCGGCTCTGTTGCTGCGTCGTCTAGAGCGTCGTCGATCATGACAGCAGCATTGGTCTTCTGCCACTTCTTGACGCGGTCCTTGACGCCGCCCGGGGGCTGGACCTGCTTGACGGCATTCTGCCGCATCTCGTGGCGCAACTCAGCTTTGACGGCCTCGAGACTCATCCTCCGTTGGCGTTGGCGTTCTGCGGCAACCCGAGCGGGCGAGGGGCGGCCCATGAAGAAATCAGCGAGCAGGGTGGGCTCCGGTTTTTTGGAGGAAGTTCGGGCGCGGGCTCTGCCGGCCACTGGGGCCGACTTGGGCGTGGCTTTGGCATTGGCGATTTTCTTGGTGGCCGTAGACTTCTGAGGGGTTACAGGAATCTCAGGAATCTCGGGAACCTCAGGAATCTCAGGAATGTCGAGGATCGCGGGGGTCGCAGGCTCGGGCGATGGATCGTCTTCGGTGGTAGGGTTTGATGACGACATGGCCTCGGCTGGAGGTTATCGAGTGTCGGTCAGCGCATGGCGGATTGGGGGGTGGTGGGGGAAATGAATGGTTGCGGATAGCGTGGGAGCTCAAGTTGAAGGTTACCTTTAGCTGCGCAACATGCTGAATAGAGGCGGGAGAGGTGTTGTGGCGCCTAGAGCGGCAGCATCTGAGCGTGGTCGCCCCTCTCGTCCCTGGTGTTGTGGGAATAACAACAAAAGCTGTTGTTGTGTTTGGCGGATTTAGCACGGCGGACCGACCGTCAACTCCAAAATAAATCGAGATGCACAGTCGAACAGCGAATTCGACACACACAGGCGGGACACCCACGCAACAGAAAAATGACAGGGCCGAATGAATGGAATGGAATGAAAATAAAGAGAGTCGAGAAGAGCGAGCGAGTGTGTGTTGAGGAGAGACAGAGCGAGCGACCTGCTGATCGCGTTTGTGTTGGCGGCGCAGTGGTGTCGGTCCTGCGACTTGAGGTGGGAACTTGGAGTGGGAACCCCAAAACGAGCACCCGCCTTGCATGGGGCAGGTGCAGGTGGGTTGCCGGTTGCTGGCTGCTGGCTGCTGGTTGCTGTCCTGGAGACGGCAGTAGCCAATGGGACCCACCTGCTTCCACCCATCTGCCAGCTTTGTCTCGAGGTCGCTCGGATGGTAAACAATGGCTGAGAGGGGGCCCCACAACGGCACATCCACCCACCCACCCACAACCACCCACGACGCCCACCAGAGACAGACCCAAGACACGGCCACGACGGCGAGGGAGCCGCCTATCAGAGGCCCTGAAGCCAGCTGTGGCACCCTCTAACAGCCTCCAACACTCCAACGTCCCCTTCAAAGCCAGGGCTCCACCAGCGCCCCGCAGGCAGCAGGGGATCATCTCCAGCGCGACAGGCATTATTTATTATTCCTTCCAAGTTCCCACGGATGCCCTGGAGCGCTTTCGATGCTTTCGATGCTCCTCAGTGGGACTCGTCGCTTCTAGCGTCGCCCCTCCTCCACCCACAATTAGCTGGCAGCTCCAGCAAAGCCGTAGCGCCGCAGCGCCGCAGCCCCCGAGACTCGGCATCCCGATCTATCGCATGCCTCCATCCTCACCCATCGAATGATTGACGCGATCGGCGCGAGATGGCGTGCATTGCGGCTACGGAATACCGGTCAAATCAAATACTGTACTCGCGCCGTACAGGGCCTGTACTGACACCCGCGCTGCTGTTTCATCTCGACGAATATGCCGTACACCTCGTATGAAGGAGGCATTGCAGTAGGTATCACCACGTAAGGTTCTGCGCTGCGCTGTGTCCCACGTACGTATGTGCTCCGTATCCGTACAGCAAAAGCCAGGGGTTCTTCCCACTATTATTTGATCCCCTCCTGCTCCTCCTGCTACCTCCGGCTCTCTTTGGTTCCGTTGGAGCCGTAAACCTCCTCCTTCGGGTCTTGTTGCAGTCTTCCCTGGCCTTGTTTTCGCTGCTGACGACAGCCCGTCCCATCAAAACAAGGAACACCGGGTTGACCTTGGTCGGGGATCCTAGCCGAGCCGGCACCCGGACCAAGTCGGCTGGCACCCCCCAAACCCTTCGAAGCGGTCAGATTTCGATGACGCTGCAAGATGCGGACGAAAATTCCCCTCAGCGCGTTTGGCTGAGACTCCTTTCGGTCTGCTTTTCGGCATGAAACCCAGCCAGCCAACCTGACTGTTTTGGGTACCCACAGAGCATTGTCGCCCGAGCATAACAAGCCATATTTGCCCAATGCGACTAGGTAGCCCGTAGACAATACCTGGCCCCATTAAGGGTCAGAGACATGGGTTTCAACTCGGCACTTTAACCTGTTTCAGATTCGGATCGATCAATGAATGATGCGCAATGTCCATCGAAGGCGTCGATGCTCCCGCAACAACAAGCTAGGACCACTGGCCTCTTCCGCCCGGGCTGGCTGACACTGTGGCGTCGCCGTTGCACAGAACGGTCCGAGTCCCCGCATTCTCGGTAGAGTTAAGCTTCAATTTATCTTCATCCATGATCCTTTGCCGGCGCACCATGTTCGGAATTCATCATACGAGGGCACTCCAGTTTTGGTATTTAAACGCCTATCTCTGGAAATCGATCTGTTGGGAAATATGGTGTCGCCAGGGTGTAGCAGAGATGCATGCATACCGTCTGTTCCGCTGAATAAGCTGAGCCCACACCCATTGCCGTATAGCTTTAGAGTAATCTTCCGAGTCGCCCGCTTACCTTCAAGGTTGCCACGCGTTCTCTTGGTTGACTTCCGAAATATCATACATCTTTGCAATGTTAATCTTCGCTACCCCTTGACGGATCAATCTCAAAACGCTCGTAGCACAGCCCTTCATTTCTTCTGGCGTGGAGAATGGCTTCAGGGATGAAGGGCTTCATGATTGAGACGTTCTTCAGCGTCAATCTGCTGGGATAAGTCGACGGGACGGAGCCGTTTACTCATGCAATGATCACAGCCTTGCTGCTTCGCTTCAACGCCCCGAGGCTCTCTTCTCAAGTGTCCTGACCCACAAGGTCATAGATCACATCAACTTCACTCCCACCTGCTAGTTCTTGACTTGCTCGACCCGATATTGGCCCGAGGTTATTGTAAATGTCGACAGTGTGATTTACTTTCTCCCCTAAACAGAAAGTGCACTTCTCTGGTGCTCTGGTGTAGCGATTGCGACGCCCCACCGGAATGTTCGGGTCTCGGTATTTAGTGCACATGTTCCGCGTTCCCAACTTGTAACGATAGGTGGACCGAGATCTTATCTCCCTCTATCAACGGACTGCTTGCTTGGAAGGGGCATGGGCGCCGCCATACAGGAGAGAGCGAAGGGGTATATAGCCCAGATACTGCAGGGTGATAAGCACATTTGTGATACAATGATTACAGATTTCCCTCTGGGATGCCGGCTACTTACGCCAAGTGTTGATTATCTGGAAGCCATCAAAACCCCTTGGGTGATGATCGTGACAGACCCAATAACCAGAGTGGTTCCACAAGGTCTGAAGACTTCGATAGGTGAACTGATTAAATTCGACGCAATCATCTGTGCAACGGAGTTTAATGTGTCATTTTGACCACGTTTCTCGATTCTAGGCCGTACTGGCAACCTGCGAGAAATGTAGACTAGAGAGCTGTCGAGATCGTACATGTCGCATTTAATTTCGGGTTTCCGAATTACTCCAGCAAGCTCACCTCCCTCTCCCTAGTCTAATGTCATTTGTTGATTGTTCTGAGCGGCCTTTTATCCGACGCTCCTTAGGCAAAATTCGCACATAGACACGGCAGCGTCTTTACCATCGTGAAGCGCATTGCCGAGTACTTGACTAAGATTATTCAGAAATGCCAGTTGGAGGGCATCACGGCCATCCCGCCTAGCCATCCCGCTGTTGATGAGCTATCTAAATACACATATGTGTTCATGCCGCAACCGGCCTGAAGTAGAAACTGTGTCTCGTGGTTTAAAATAAAATTGTTTATGACACAGTGGCAGCGCTTCCTCCTGGCAGCCGCCTTCACCTTTGCACATAATGGAAAGCTTTGGAGGCGAAAACTAGGATTGTATCCATCTACATAAGAGTAATTGATTCCTCAATCTCAGATATGGGTTCTCACTTAAAGAAGAGGATGATCAGGGTTCCACACAGTACCTAGATGAGCCAGACAAGCTGTGACGAGTCGTCCGTCTATGGATACCTTTTCTTATAACCCACTATCTTTCTATTATATGAGTCTGTGAAATGTGCTAGACGGGGTGGTGGTTCCAATATCAAGCGTCGTTCCCGTAGACCCTATACTGGACGAATATCATCATGTCTCGGCCCTGGGAGGAGCTGTAATCGCAGAAGCCCAGTTGAGCGCGGGGTATTAGGTGATGATGTCATTGTAGCGCGATGATTTCCAATATAGGTGCGGATTAAATCGCTAAGGTGTTCTTCTCAAGCTACTACATAAGCTTAGAGATAGTAGTGGATCACTTAGAAGAGGTTCATCCCACAAGCAGCTCACTGTCGACATCAGCTACCCTAAACCAAACGATTTTAATAAGGCCAGCACAATTGCGACGAATGCACAAAGGACGAGTACGGAGTTTGATGGTAAATAGTAGATTGATGAAATACTGAAATACTGAAATAAACCTTAACTGGAGGCGAGTATGCGGATTGCTCCGATGGAAATATAAATGAAATGTAGACAATTTGACCGCCCGTATGCTTCAGTGTCAAGATATGCCATGCCCAACCAGAAAAACAAGCCACTGCCAAAGAAACCCAATAAGCCCCCATGGACCAGCCATATACTAATGATCCATGCCGTGGAACCAAAGATGGAACCGTATGCTAAAACACACCCCGAACTCCTTCATGCGATGTAAGACAATAGGAAAGTAAAGCAGACCCTTGAACTCCAGTCCGATGCAAAATGTCCTCCAACACAACCTAATAATCCTTACTGCGACTGGGCCGGCAGCATAAAGCGGACCTTCTTCTTCGGCTTCCCGGCCTTCTTGCCGCGAGTAGTCTTGCGCTCATCCTCTCCATCGCCAATATCGCTGCGCGCCGCGACGCTGCTGCCCATGTCGCTCATCAGTTCTTCCTCTGTCTCCTCCTCGATGGACCACACATCGGGGCTCGGCTCGCGCCACACCTGGCCGAGGCGGCGTCGCGATGACACGATGCGGGACGGACCGTGCCCGCGGGTCCTACCTCGGAGCTGCGGGGACGACGGCGAGAGGTGGGTGGTGTTGGAGGACTGGCCGAAGGCGGGGCTCTTGGGGCGGGTGCCGTCGCCGAAGACGTCGTGGAGCGAGAGGAGGCTGTCACGAGTAGGCGAGAAGCGGATGTAGTCCTCATCATCATCGTCGTCGGCAGTGATGTCGGAGCTGGTGTCGGGGGAGACGGGCCGGAGCCCGGGCTTGCGGAGCCCGTCTAGAGTGGAGGGGCTGACTGTGCGGATGATTTCGCGGGGTTGGTTGTCGTCTTGAATGCCTGCACCAAAGTCCATCATGTCCATGTCCATGTCATCGTCGTCGATGTCTGGTGCCGGTGTCAGGAAATATGTGAGAGGATCGTCGTCGATATCATCCAGAGGTGGTAGTGGTGACTTCTGGGTGGAGATGGCTGGCTTGAGGCGCATCTGCGTCGGGGGCCAAGAGTCCCGACGAGACCGCATCTCGGAATCGGTAGGCATGCTGTGTTGGTGTTTAATCACACCAAATGAGAGAGAGGTATTGTTTGAAGGGTCGACACGTTGGATGTGGTTGGTGAAGGGTTGGCCGGTTAAAGGTGAGTGATAAGGACCAGGTGGCTCGTAAATGGATGAGAGCAGTTTATGAGAGGCAAAAGTGACGGTGCAGAGGAAAAGGCACCACCGGCCGAGCCGGCGCAAACAGGGTGCAAACAGGGATCTTTCAAGCCTGAGGATCACCAGTGTTGTTCACAGAGTAAGAGTCATTCACCGAAGGCTACCTGGACGCAGATGGTGAAGGCCAAGGCAGGGCTAACTAGAAGGTGCCCGGGGCGAAGGGCCGTGGTCATATATAGACGTCCTGGCAGAGACACACAGGGCCGTAGGGAGCATTCCCCACCCACGAGTTGCAGGCAAGACACCACATCAGGCTGCGTTCCAGTCATATCTGGATGTCCGGGGCATATTTGGGGCATATTCGGGGCACATTTGGGGCAGCTTAGACATGGGGGGGGTCCTTGTGAGGACCGTGTGAGGACCGAGATGGTGGTCATCGGCTCGCCAAGCGGCCAAGCGGGGCCGCCTGTGCCCGGATGGGCTGCCGCACGTGAAAGTGCGGAGGGCGTGGGAGGGCGCGGGAGGGCTGGCGAAGGACGGCGAGCCTATGAGCTGCGCGTGCAAACGCCACGCGTCCAAGGCAGTGGTTCACTAGATTGATAATCGGGAGTCGCCGGCGCTGGAAACGGAAGTCATGGGTTGGGCTGGAGCAGCGGTGCGCGGGCTGGCGAGCTGACGATTCTGGGCTGGCTGGAGGGGATGATGGAGGGTGGTTGGGTCGATGATTGGGTGGCAGCCACACGCTGGAACTACGCAAACCACAAGAACCACACAAACCACACAAACTACCACCCGCTGGAACCGGTTTGCGACGCAGGGTCCACCTGCAGTCGTCTGCGGAACGCGGGAGCCGCCATTAAACCATTCAACCATTCAACCATTACACCACCGCCGTCATGTCCAGACCCAGACCCAGCTCGGGAGCCAGAGCTAGGGCTCCCTAGGCGCAGCGTGCCGAGAGCCATCAACTGTGCATATCCGTGCAGCGTCGTCCTTGTGGCTGGCGCACTGGCAGGCGTCGTACTGGCGGGCGTCGCACCGGCGGACTGACCGTCCGGGCAGAGGTGAGACATGTACGACACCCTCACCACAGGCCTGGCGACCATCTGACTGTGCCTGCGGCCTCGTCAGCACGGCCACGCCGGCCTGGTCCAGTGGGTAAAAGAGGTCATGCTGATCACAGGGAGATCGCAGCGAAGAGGCCTATGGGGGATTTGCGATCCAAGAAGAAGTGCAGAATCGATCAGAGAAGGCATGCATGGTGCCTTGCAGGTGTCTTTCCCTAGACCGCAACCCCAGCGTCGAGCATCACGTTCGTGTGGGCCGAGTTGCACGCGAGCCCCTCTGGCACTTGGTCTTGGAGATAATCAAGGCAACAAGCGTCGGACTCGAGACAGGAGGGGAGGGTCGTCCGGCTGAGTCACGGGGCTTTGACGAGGTGGTGCGCTCTGAGGGAACCCAGCAGTGAAACGCCGAGAGCCAGGCAAACGCGGGGGAAAGTGATCAGTCAGGTTGAGCCGGCCATGTCGTCATAGTTCGAGCAGTGGTGAGAACTTGCCGTCTTTGTCGGAGCCATGGATTACGTGTGTACCGGGAGTATTCCCAAGATGGAAGCGTGGTCATCAGCCGTATCCGAGAAGAGATAACGATGACCTCGTGGTGGTTGCGTTGATATCGATAGTGGGGCTCTTACAAAAGCTGCGAATTGATTATGCCATCCCCGAGTGGCAAATGTTGCGACCCAGAGTGTGGCCCAGTCCACCCAGAGCATCCTGAATCCAATTGTCTTTCGTTCCACCACAACGTTGCATCAATCATCACCCGCCATGCCCACTCGGTGGATCGGCACGCGTGGGAGCCACAAGCCACGGCGCGGTCTAGACTGGGGATACCGGGCTGAACAACCTGCGAAACTGTCCTAATCGAGAAACTTGCGCTATGGAGGCGCTCCTGGGACAGGCTGGGCGCACGAATGATGTCTCCAACATCGTCATTCCTACGCGTTGTCTCAGGCTGAGCGAGTGGAGCCTCGGATGATCTGACGAACTTGAGCGTCCCGGTATAGAGATAAGGACAGGCTGGGGCCGCCATGTGCCGTCCCGCTGTATCTATACGAGCCGTGGCGCTATTTGTAGAGTCAAACTAGCCAGAACACCCATAGGAGGCAGCCGGATCCCCGCCCGGTGCAGGAATTCAGCCCGGCCGGGATTGTGGGGCTTGACTCCCGGGAGCTGACCTCCGGAGACCCACCCAGGTTTTGATGGACGAGTAGGGCTTCATCAGCGGTGCTGTCTAGGCTAGGCATACATTGGGGGTTTGAGTCGATCTCCTCGATGTCTGCGACATGTACAGTCCTCCGAAGGTCCTCGTATTTTCTCATGGAATCTGTAAAAAAGCCATGTTTAGCAAATTTGCAATTGCACATTCCCATCCTTAGTTCGCTAGTTGAGCACGGTGTATGGCTAGGCATCCTTCGATGGCTGGACTACACGAAGGCAGAAATTGTAGATTACGTGTTATGATTGGTTCTGCCTGTCACTGCCGCCACCGATGGACATGTTGGTTTCGTTTTGTCCCCTGGCGGCCTGCCTGGGCACTACATTTAGTGCGCGCCCTTAAATCGTCCGAAGCTGACGAAGAAGCCACATCTCGGTCAAATGAGGCTGCTCTTCCCATGTGTAATGTATGAGTCAGACTAGGGCTGTATGATATGCCTCGTTTTTCTCGTTCTCGTGCCCTGCTTGTGACGTTTTTCATCTTATGCATTTGCTTCCTCTCATACAGGCCTGGAAATGTACCACGCTCTCACTTGTAGTAAGAAACTTATTACGGAATAACTGTAGATGAACTAGAGGATTGCCGTATAGTGGGGTTGAATGGACTTGTCCCAAAGTTCATCGCGATCATCCCGGGTACGTCGAATGATCTGACCCAGCCGCCAGTTCAAAAGGGCCCGTCAATTTTAAAGAGACAGGCTCGCCTAGAAAAACACCGGCTTGAAGAGTTCGTATCTACTAATGATATAAAACAATTAAAGGAAAGTCAGCTTCACGGGGTCGCTTGATGACTAGGTGACCGGTTCAAGCCGATGATGCATCAGTCCCGGACATGTTACACTCTCTATGACACTGCCGTGTCAGAGATTTTGCCGAGTGTTGAATATGGAAAGCAGTACTCATAAAATTATATGTTCTACAGACATATGACTTAGTGGTATAAGCATATGGGCAGAAGAAACGTATTGGGATGGTACTTTGGTAGTTTGTGCACAGGCTTGCTTGTACGTGGAACAGTCCTGAGTTCATCTCACTGTCGGTTACAATTGTTGAGAAGCATAGGCAGGAGACCCAAGACCTAAAAAGTTTAAAAAAAACTGGAAATGCCTACTTAGATTCAACAATGACCAGCCTCTAGCTTTCGTGGACAGAGCTGGTCGAGTGAGGTGGATGCGAGCGCGATCTCATGGCTCCAGAGCGCTGACCAAGTCAAGAGTCAAAGCACATGACACCCACCTCAATCATGGAAAACATTTCCTTATCTGTGAACTCGATCAAAGATCCTTACACAAGTATTGAAAACCCATGAGTGTCGGCTTTAATCACCATGGAGCGCACCCCTCGACAGATCAGCAACTAGGCAATGCGAAGCTAAATGCGACGTAGGAAGCTCCAAGGCATGCGCCTAACGTTAGAATCAGTCAAATGAGCCCTGAAATTCGATGGGTTATTAACTTGTTAGCGTTATGATTTCTATAGGTAGAAAAGCAGTATCAGTATCAGTGGAGTTTGAGCGCTCTCTGTTACGTTGTCACTGTCTGCCGGTCTTTGGAGGGTGCAGCAGTCCACATTTTGGTTCTACATACGTGCTTGATAAAATTCGAGTTGGTTGATAATTTAGGAAGCCTAGGTTATGTATAGTTCCTGTGGAGGTTAGTGTTTCTGACATCCTCACTTGCCTACTTCCTTTGGAGCATGTAGATATTGAACTTTGTCTATATTCCCTCGATGACGTGTTTGTATTTTATACTGGAGGCTCGCTATATGTCGACTCGTAATTGATCGACGACCTTTCAAATCTACAATGAGAGATACATACGCGTATTCACAGTGCCTTTGGAAGCTTGGGAAAGCCACGAATTGCGTGTACCACGACGGCCCGACTACTAAACCTGAGTGAGTACAATCTCAACGACGATTGGAAATCCGCCAAAGGCCACATGAAAGATGGAATGCTTGAGCATAGCTTCATCAACACCTCGCTGTACCTGTCCTTCACTTGTTTCGAGAGATGCATCGCAGTGACAAGTAATGCGTCGATAATCTGTTATCTCAATTGTTGATCTTGGAAAGCACACTGGCGATACAGACATATTGGATATAGACTATGTACAGGCATTGACCTTCAGTAAACCTTAAAATTTCGATTTGCTTTAAGAATAACACGATACGTACGAGAATGGTAGCAAAAGACCGGGCAAACTTGTGTCACTCGGCTGCTGGGACGAAGTCCTGCGATCTGCCTCACTACCGACTGCCTCGGGCAAGTAGAAACTAGACATCAATACACAACTTAGACGTGCAGCTACTGTTCTACTAAGTAGTTCGCAATTGAGCTGCAGATAGAGCATTGTGATTTGCACGTAGAAGAAACATGATGATTCAAGCAATAATAAATGTATTCTATCAGTCTTAGATAAAAGGAAAGATAATCCACCTTTATTCATATTATTCGTATTAATATGAGCTTTAATAACATTTGGGATTTGAACTTATTCCCCTTAGACTTGTATATAATTCCTACGCCTTACGTGGTGTTTGATGTGCGCGATTAGCAACACTCAAGGGATATGAGATGGCTCACCGTCGGGTAACATACCGTTCATGACCCACGCTGATTCCTCTTAACTTAGTTTAGCTAGTGAATTGAAGACTCTGCATAATACATGATTTGGCTACACTCCCTGTGCTCTACTCAGCGACATGCTATTTTTGGCACTGTTTCAGGATGGTTTCCGCCGCACCACCACCTGAACATGTATCACCAGGAACCGCATTCTAACAAGCCGAGTTTCGAGTTGGACTTTGAAGCAAGCGTTTAAAAATGGGTCTATCCACTGAATGCCCGATACGTTCAAACCCTGTAACCCCAGGTCAATTGTCCACATCCAGAGTTTGATGCTATTCACGTCTCACTAACCCGGATCAGGCAGTCTGGGCCGCAGGCGGGGTCAATCCGGGGAAACACGTGACGTCACATCAGCCTCCCACGATCACTCCACCGTCAATCATCACCTTGAACCAACGTGCTATGAGTGACTTTGTATGGCTTCGCTGAATCTCGGATACAGAAACCCACTGACCCGCCGGATCAGAACCCTTCTCCTCTTCCTCCTCATCTGTGCTGTACTGCTCGGCGTAGCTCTCTACCACAACCGCTTCCTCAGTTACCCCGCCTCCCCAGCCATGACTAGAGTCGACGTCCCGGCCGGTGCCTCGTTGAGAATGGACCTCGCTGCATCGCCGACGTGGTCGAAGCCGACTACGATGCCCCTGCGAGTCATCACCTACAATATTCGCTACGCAACTAGCAACCCCGTCGCCGGCGAGCGCCCCTGGCCCGTCCGCTGCCCCAAGCTCATCACGCAGCTTGGCTTCATCACTGCCGGCCACGAAAGCCCCTTCATTTGCCTGCAAGAGTGCCTCTATGGCCAAATCCAGGACATCCAGGAGCAGTTGGGTGATACTTGGGCACACGTTGGGCGTGGCCGTGGCAATGGTCCCCGAGACGGCGAGTTCTCGCCCATCTTCTACCGCCCGGAAACGTGGCACCTCGAGCGCCAGGAGACACGCTGGCTGAGCAAGACGCCTGACCGCCCATCAAGGGGTTGGGACGCCGTGCTCAACCGCATAGTCACCATGGGTGAGTTCTCGCACGCCGTTACGGGAACACGCGTCATCGTCATGAGCACGCACTTTGACCACATCGGTGTCAAGGCCCGCCAGCACAGCGCTGAACTGCTTATCAAGTTCGCCAGAGAGTGGAGCACCGAGGGCGACGGGCCCGCAGCCTCCGTCGCGCTCATCGGCGGTGACTTCAACAGCACACCCGACGACGGCGCGTACAAGGCCATGACGGCGCGGGACTCGGGCATGGCGGACATCTCGGACCTTGTCACGGAGAGTCGGCATTATGGGAACCACATTACGTACACCAGCTTTGGGGAGCCAAGGGAGGTACCGAAGCGGATCGACTTCCTCTTCATCCAGGAGCCCCGGACCGCGCAGGTCAACACGTTTGGCGTCCTGGCAAATAGCTTCGACGACGAGATTCGCGTGTCCGACCATCGGCCTGTCGTGGCCGACTTGGACATTGTAATTTGATCGGCACAATGTTTTGGTGTTTGGGTTACAGCAACACCTCATCAGGAGGCAGTGCTATCTAAAGACCATGACTGGGCCGCGTTGAGCCCCAACTGACAGCGCACACGTGAGTCACAGGATAAACAAGTTGTGAGAAGACGTGGACGAGGGAGGAGCGACACCGTATGCATGACGATTAAGACGTCAGGCGGCATGAGCTCAGCGGACAGCTTGCAGAACTCAACGCAGGATGAATGTCGCCATTTCTTGGGAGGAGTTCGGCCGCTTGAAGGGAAATATGTTCTGGTTCCATCGCTTCGCATTTGGTGGCGCACTAATTCAAGGATAACCTGGGGAACGTAGTCGACGGTGGAGATTTTCATTATTATACAAGAGGGCGGCTTCATAGTAGCTACCGCCCCATGACGAAACCCCATGGTCAGAAGGACGAGAACTTTTCGCTGAATCCTCCCGACATGTCTATCTATCTAGAGCTAGAGCAGTGTACTTACCGTGGGGGGAAATACAAATGCCACGTCGTGTCGTGCCCACATAATCATTGGCCACAGGGAGACACGGCACAGCAAGCTTGCGAAGACCGTGATTGGGTTGATAGTGCATCCACATGCTGTACATATCTCGGCCAGCCGTGAGTAGATAGGCAACCAAGCAGCTCGCAAGTCAGCCGGCCGTGAGGGCCAGCAGCGGTGATCTTCCCCCCGAGAGAGACGAAGGACACGCCAGATGGGGAGAGCAGGACGAGGAGGGGCCATTGGAGCTTCTCGCTCAAGCCGCTCATCCATCCACGCGATGCCACCATGCGGACATATCAAAGATTACATCGTGCCAAATGCTATTGCCATCGCGAAGTTCTCCCAGACCAGTGAAACAACGGGAAGTGTAGCGCCGAGCCGGAACTCTCACGAGCACTGTGAAGGAATGCGTTCGGGAGTTATCGATTGCGCCAGAAAAATAATCGCCCGTGGGATGGGGGTGCCACCGGCGATTTTGAAAGAGCGGTGTGTGCGGTCTGGGTATGATGGGGGCTGCTGAGGAGGGGTTCTACGGTAGGGTTCGCCCCCGCGCTGCCGCCACCGCTGGGTTAGGATGTTTTATCAGCGTAACGACACGATTCGGGATAGGTATGGGGAGGCCGGTACGGATGTTGGGGAAGGGAGGCAGGGCTGCTCCATCGCGAGTTTCTGTGAGCGCGGAAAGTGGAGGGTGGGATCGAAGTGATGGGAATCGATCTCCGAATGGTGGCATGCACTCGTGATTTCGTGCAGGTGCGGCAGAAGCCAATTCTTCATCAGACTACTGTCGAGTAACTCACCATGGAGGGTGGGAATGGAGGTGATCGCTCACTTGAGCAGTTGTGTCCCCCAGTTAGGTCGAAGCAAGAGGTGATAGATCGCTGGGGAAGCCTGTGTGACTGGATCGTCAAATGCTTGTGACGGAGGTGTGTATGCTTGTCATCATTGGGGAACGCCCGACTAGCAGCGGGCGGCGCTGGTTAGTGTCGCAAAGCCTGTGATGGCGGCGCAGTGACAAGCGCCATTGAGGGAGACATCGTTTGGGTCCGTATAGTCGCAACTGCATCACGGAATGATTGTGAAGCTGGGCACCAGCCGCGGCACTGGCGATGATCAGAAGTGGGTATTTTTCGGTGTTCCCCAGGAGACTGGACCGGATTTGAGTGGTCTGAAGCGGGCTTCGAGAGCTGTGAGTGTGTGGCACCTTTCCCAAACCCTGCAGATGCGTCAATGCCTTAGATGCGGTTTCCCATCCCCCCACAGTTGGAGCGCACTCTGAGGAGGGACTGGAAAGCCATCCGAGAGTTTCGAACAGGGATGTTCCCGTCAGGCACACGGGACGCCATTACCGGGGCTCTTGACACCTCCCTCTGGCTGGCGATCAGAGTGCGACAACGACGACAACGTTATGTTTGGTGCACCGGGCACTGCATAACCAATTCAGAGCCTGAAGAAGGACGGAGGACTTATGAAAGGCAATGCGTGACGGCGGAACGCCCGGGAGTCGTCACATCGCCAATCAATGGGCATGCATTGACCGATTTTGCATTGCAAAAGCTGGCAATAGGGCATCTTGGGGCCAAAGACAAGAGCGTGTGTGCGTGAGGGTGCGTGTGTGCATATGTGTGAGAGCCATCCCATCCACCCACAACGTCCATCTACGGCGCAGCGCAACGCCGACCTTGGACTAGAGTGCGCGGACTCAGCTTTGGTGGGAGGGTGTGAAGCGGAGGGGTGCCCACAGAATCAGGATGACCACATCGCAACAGCCATGAGCAGCGGGCATCGAGTAGAATGCTGCGGCGTGTCGGTCGGTCGGCAACGGGACTGGAGGTTGGGATGTTTGTTGACTCTGTGAGCCCGAGAGCATTCGTTTACCTTGTGTGCTTGTCAATACGGTGACGACGACACCACCATATCGGTACGATGCCTGCTTGATTGGTTTTGGGGGCTCTAGGAGCAGGGAAGAGATTGCCTGCCAGCACTGACTCGGCATTTGCCCCGAACATGTTCAAGCGAAAAAGGCGAGGTCACATGCGGACGTGGCAGGGAGGACGTTGTAGGATCTGGCGTCTCGTTATTGGGGGACAGAGGCAACAGCGTTGTCGAGGCTCGGAGGCCATCTCCGGCTGGCGGGCCGAGGATTTCTGGTGATGGAGGCCGAAAACCGGGGCACAATACAGGCAGTAGGGGGATTTGCCGGAGGAGAGTGTGGGGGGCTTCCGGAGAGGTGGTGCCCTGCGACGGGCTAAACATGATGGCCCAGGGCGAGGGAAGGGCGACAACAGATTCCGTGACGGCCACGGTGACGGCGATGCCAACACCCCGAACCGTAGGGGGGTTCGTTTGCCCGCTTGTCCGTTGCCCGCTGAAGGCTTCTCGAATCGTCCTTCTGGTGACAGCACTTCCTGGGGGTTCCCGGAGCGAGTGATGCATCTTCACCCGAGAAGGGCATGACTCGGGTCGAAAGGACGTAGGGTGCGCCGGAACCCTGCATCCTATTTACTGTCGACCTGCGAGTTTTGCACAGGATGAAGAGCTGTGAGCCTATGAGAGCCTGCGCCGGTGACTCTTGTTGAAGCAGCCAGCCGAGAGGGGGGGTTGGGCATCAGGCGTGTGCATGAGCAGCCGTGGATCCATGGGGATATTAGGCCCTAGACGATTGGGTCTCGCTCGTCATCGTGGTGAGATGCGTTGGCCCCTTGTCTTGTCTGGTCTTGTCTGTTTCGACGCTTCTAGGTCCAATACGTAGTCGTACATAAATGACTGCTGGGCAGCAGAACGGTGCATTGGACCTGGAGGAAACAGGAGGGGTATCTGTTCGTAACGAAGGGGGTGTGGTGTGTGTCGCTTTGAGTCTTCGGCGGCTGGTGAATCCCATCCGACGCACAGCGGAGACACGGGTGATTCACCTGCCACAAATCCACATTCCACAACCAGAATCACAGCCACAGCCACGGCTTCTTGGACTCACCTAGCTTCATGATGGCATCGAATCGACTCTTCATATGAGGTTGGCTTTTGCGACGTGTAATTTCCCCCGTTCACTCCGCCTTGGTGTCTGTCGCCGCTCGTGCTCGCAAGCCGAGTCACACGTCCGCTCGAGTCACCTAGGTTGATACCCAAGCCAGCGACTATCCCCGCCAAGCGCCCAGTCGGGCACGGAGTGAAGACCAGCAGAGCCTCAAGAGGGGCGGTGGCAAACCAAGATAATACTCCATAGTGGAGGTGTAGCCTGACAGAGAGGTCATCGAGCCGAATAGAGGCACGCAGAAGCTTGTGGGTTGGAAAATCGCCTGAAGGGGTGTCTGGCAGGTCGGGGAGTATGTTGCTGCAAACACCCCACCCTCAGGCATGCCAGTCCCGGTGTTGGCGCCTTAACAGAGCCCAGTCTGTACCCAAAGCTGGAAGTTGAGACGATTGGAGCCACAGCAGACGTCCGCATTCGCCATCCTGACACTGATGCGACGATGCCCATTATTAGACCAGCCTTAACAGTTTATTAGCAACCCAGGGTCGGGTACCACACGATTGTGAGCCTTACCTGATCCTACTCCAGACAAGGTAGCCGTGGAGTGAAGCCAAGACCATGGACGAAACCCTGGCCCCAAACGTTGCTCCTGTTTTGGCTTTTGGCTCACCCCCGCGACCTGCCAAGCCTGCGCCCCAAGGTTTCGTGGAGCACCAAGCGCCAAAACCTATCACCGATCTTGAACTGGACGAGACGGACACCCATGGTGTTGACATGTTGATAACCACCACCTCAGGCCCATCCTATCAGATGGATGTCCCAATTAATCAGCCGTCAACTGTCCGATGTGCCATCCGCAACCTAAGCTTGGGCTCTTTTTCACCCGCTTTTCGCCTCCATGATACCTAGCCCCTGGGTCTGATTCAAGATTGCCGGCTCGTTAATCAATCTATCTGCCACTTCCGTAGTCAGTGGGTTGGTCCCTGCCCAAGAGCCCGGACCCTTCCAGCTTCTACACCAGCTTCTTTTTAACCTTCCGGCCAGGGTGTGAGCTGGAAGCTGGGCCAGAGCCCAGGACAGGCACAGCGGCAACACCGGGGTGTGTGTGATGAGCGTGTCGTGGGCGGGAGGGGCGTGGTTCAGTGTGATCTGCTGGGAACCCGACCCAGCGACCTGGCCTGACGTGACTGGGCCAACAAAAAAAAACGGGGGAACTGATTCAGAGTCGAAGAGGAGGCGGCGGCGTACCAGAGCAAGCAGAGCCAGACCAAAAAGCAGGCGAGAGGGAAAAAAAAGAGCGTTGGACGAGGCGGGCCGACGCAAGCTCCACAGTTGGGCCTGAGTGCTTCGCCTGGACCCGGAGCCTCTTGAGGGACTCCCTGCCAGCGAGGGCGCTCATGGCCGCTCGACAACGCTCGAGAGACCCGCGAAGGCGCGCGAGAGCGGGTCTCTGGGACACCATCTGGGGTTGCGTCGACAGATCAGATCCATTCTTGGCCGCGTGGTTTTCGTGGGTAGCCTGACAATGGGCTGGGATCTGGGATCCGGGGCTTAGCACCGCCAGCCCGCCTCACTCCAGGTCGCTCGCCGTCTTGATCTCACGGGGCCACCCATGCCCTCTAACCCTCTTTAGTTTCTCTGGGGGACTGTTGAGGCTTGCCGCCCTGAATCCGATCACTGGCCCCTGGTTGACAGCACTGGGGATTCTCTGGGATTGTGCCAGCGGGGTGGGCTGGGACCAGAAATGGGCCGTCAGTGACGAAAGGGCTGGGTGCTAGACTGTTTGTGTCGTTGCGAGATAAACCCGAGGGTAGAGATAGGTCACGATGTAGGATGAAAGGAAGCAGCTCGGTTCGGGGGCTGACGGTAAGAGAGCGTGGTCTAGACGCAGGCGCAGAGGGCATATCCCAGCTTCCGCAAAGCAAATAGAGAGAAGGGAGAGAGAGGGTCCAGTGTCCAGCTTGCTTGGTTTGCCCATCATTCACCACCCGTCCGTCATCCATAGGACCCATTCCCCACGACAACACATGGCTTCATACCAGCCACCCCCCCTCTCTCTGCCTTTGCCTTCGACTCTGTGCCCTGTGCCCCTTTCTTGTGCTTCAATCGTGCACCCCACCTGGGTCTGGTATGGCACTCCCGCCGCCGTGTCCCGCCGTGGCCGCCGCCGCCGTCGGAGCGGACCAGAGAGCTCGGTAAGCTAAGGTAGGTCTCGAGAGTAGGCCGGGACGGAAGCTGGCCTAGTCGGTGATGGAAGAGGTCATAGCATGACCAGGGCGGGAGACTTCCAATGCATCGGTGAAGGGAGGCTCGGCGACTCGGTAACGAGCAACAGACGGTGAGGTCGTCCGAGACTCACTGGCCGTCACCTGTTGTTCGCCAGCCGTTGCCCGCCGTCTCCGGGTTGTCAACCTCGCCGGCTGATGGCTGCTGACAATTGCCCGTGTTTGTTGAGCAACGACTGAGATGCTGACTGATGGATGGTTTGGTGACATGCTGCAGGCATCCGCCACCGGTGTGTTGAAGGAGACCCACCGGTGCTGTATGCTTTCCAAGCCAGGCAAAATAAGGTAGGAAAGAACGGAGACTGCTGCCGATACCAGCAAGTCAGGAGCCGCCGTTTCTGTGTCTGCGTCAACGCCAGCGCCCGCGTGGGTGCCTGTGTCTGTGTCAGTGTCTGCCTCCGCTGGTGTTGCTGTCGTGTTGTGCTGCGTTGCGCTGCGCTGTGCTCTGCTGCGCTGTGCTCTGCTGCTTGCTGCGCTGTGCTTGCTGGCCCAAAAGCACACCCACGATGTTGCGTGGTGCTCAAATGCGCGCTACGCTACGCACACGCCCACCTACCCATTGCGTCCGTCGCGCTCGCTCCTTGCTTGTCATGCCCCCCC